>DWIY01000001.1:0-33095 GCA_018248615.1 Erynnis brizo brizo
TTGTGTTTCGGTTGGGGAGGTGTGGTTGCCGGACAGACCTCACCGAGGCGACCATCTTAGTCCTCATGATTAGCAATCGGTCTGGACCGATTGGCCGTGTTCGAGTTTTAGCGAGAGTAACGAACAGCGATTAATTTTTATTATATACTTATATACAGATATTTGGTCACAGTACTCACTTCTGGGGTAAGGTTTAGTGTAGGAGTGCGGCTGGTATTTGTGTTCGTGCGTCAGCAGGGGCTGCGAGTGCGCGTGTGGGTGGTGGTAGTAGTCCTCGAGGTAGGGCTGCGTGGGGGCGGGGGGTGCGGGGTACTCGGGCTGGTAGTACTCGTCGAGGGGCGAAGCCGCCGCGGGCGCGGGCGCAGCCGGAGCCGCCGCCCCGCCGCTCGTCTCCGTGTAATATGCGCTGGTCTCGCGGGGCCCGCCTGTTGTGTAGCCGCCTGTAATGATAAATACCATAATAAGTACATTATTACAAGTTTCAAGTAAAATATATGCTTTCTTGGAAGGAAGTGAGACGCTGTAGGTAAGATGCAGAGACCGAAAGAACGGATATTTTAGGGAAGAATCTTGGAAAAGGAAGGTCCAATTGCTGGACTTCTAAAGGACAATCTGTGGTGCATTTATTCTTTTTATTTATTTTAATAGCATCAATATAAATGTTACCAATTACCAATAGGTACCTACATGCTACACAGACGACTGACATCGCTTCGCATCACTTGTCGACGAATTCAGTTACGTACCTACGTATTATGACATTGTATGATACGGGTACGGATTAGTAATGTTATTATTCATTCATTACTACATTATTATCAATCAAGTCATACGATAACTTTTTTAACTATAGGTAAAAGTTGTCGAACAAATAATAGACAGGAAAAACAATCTTTGTTTGGTATCTATAGCGTAGATATACACGTATATACACAAGTAGGTAGTACTAGTAGTTTATGGAAGTATGTAGTAATGATAGGTACTACAATATCACTTATATAGGTACTACAATTGTGATATTGTTAAGCACCTATCATTATACAGGATGATAAATGTTCTCAAATGCATGTGAAATAGAGAAAAAGACCGGCCCAGCGAGGTAAGTATATTAAAGCCTACATTCGTCTCATTTTGAGAGTTCACTAACGGCTTTCAGACAGTAGGTACAGGATGTGTATCTATTTATAATTTTCTAAATTTCGCTAATAACCACCAACATCCATCAATATCAAGGCTAAAATCCTCCGAAAACAATCAGGGAAGGCTCGCGGAGTGGCGCGGGCGAGGTACCGAGGCGCGACGGTCGCGGTTCACGGCGCGCCCTTTGTTCGGCATCGGCCGGACCGCCGCACGCCGCCGCGCCGCCGCGCCCGGTCAACGAGACGCGTACCGCGTATTCGCTGTACCGTGTGTGCTAGGATTTACATTTTTTGGACTGTTCAATTGCCGTTACTTCGGAACTGAATGATTTAATCAAGGATTGCAACTCTATAAAATAATTATTCGCGTGCATAGTAGGTGCGTGCTCCGAAGGTGGTAGAGCCAAAGTAGCGTTACGTTATCGCCAGCTTCTTAATCCGTCGTAAAGCAGCACGTTCTTTGTGTTTGCTTTTTCGGCTGGGAAGGTACTTATAGTTGCCGGAGATACTTTTTTATTTGAGGCCAACATCTAAGCCATCATGACTAGCAAAGCACCCACAATGACCCACATAATTATGTACTTCTACAACATCAGATAGGATTTCTCCTCTACTTGAAGTTTAATGTAGGTTACTTAACATCAGGTAGTCTGCTTGCATGTTTTCTACTCATATAAAATTTAAAAAAAAAACAAAAATGTTAAGGAGTCTATTCATAGAAACTCTACCAGCTCTACATAGATAGAGTTTTTACCATTTTAATTTATATCGATAAGCATATTTCCAACTATTGATATGTAATAATGTACCTACCTACCTACATATTATCATCCAACCAGTGCATCAACTCTGTTCCCATGTCCAAAGTGTGTACTACGTTTTTGTGTCGATAACTGACGTCTGGTCACCGGTCACGCACTGTTCTATGACCTTTATACACGCGGCAAATGTAACGTTTCCATCAGTAATCTAATGCTTAGCTGAACCGCTATTTGAACTATTTTTTTTTCATTCTAGTAATGAACAGCGTGCAAAAAATTCTAAACTCATCGTTTTTTTTTACCTAAACATCTAACGGTTTCATACAGTTTAAAGTTGATTAATGAGCGTCAAAGAGTAGAAAAAACATTATGAAAAACTTTTTGTGTCGTTATAATCGTAATTTATTAAGATTACATACTTAATGTCAGTTAATTTATTGTTGTGTTAAGTTAACAGCAAAGCAACTTTACATTTAAAAATTAATAAATGCTATGGCTATGTTACAATCCCTTTAAATTAATTAAAAAAGTACGGAATAGGTACCTACACAACACAAATAAATTACAATTCCTAATTTAACACATAAATGCACGTACCTAACTATTTGAAAAAAGCTCGTATTTTTGTCCATTGACAAAATAATGGGGATTTTTAAAAAGAACAAAGGCGTAAACAAATCACTCAGTTGGGCGAGACCGACAAATAGAAGTATTTTAATGAAGCGACACCGACTAATTACAATTCCCTTGAGTCGTCACAAGACGATAAATTGAGCTGAAAAATTCGAATTTACGTAAAAAGCTCTCCCGGGAGTGACCCCGCGACCTGCCATCCGTCAGCCTGCCACTTTTGTCTAAACATTTACTCATATAAGTTATTTCTTTGGTTACTTCATACAATAGGGTGCTGCACGCTGCGTCTGCAGTGGTGAATTCGTCAGTTCCAGGATAGATTGCATTTGACCATTGTATAGGTAGGTACCTATACTATCGAAACAATAAATTATGACGCATTATGACGATTATGACACATAATTTATTATGTTAGCATTCAGTTTTTCAGCTGAAGATACATTTCCTTACGGTATATCGTAACTTTGACTCTTTCATTTCAGAATAGCTGAAGACACATTACATCGTAACTTTAATACTTGTGATGTGCGGTCGAACTGCGGTCAACAACGAGACACAGCAATATGTTTCTGGCTTAAATGATAAAATAGCGTTGATAAATGCTCAGCAGTGGCCGGCACAATAGAGTATCTGGCTATCTGGTGAGAGGCGTGCGCGCGGCGGGCGGTGCGCGGGGCGGGCCAATGGAGCGCGGCCACGCCTCGCGGGTCGAAAGGTCGTCCGATCGCGCGGAACACGGACACGACACGACACCGACACGAGAATTAAGAAGACGCACCTTTACATCGTTCCATACTAATATCTTGCGTCAACCGTACGAATAGTTTGACGATAGTGTTAATGCTCAGCGCAGAGAAATGTGGATGAGAAAGAAATGTAAAGGAAATTAGTAAAGGTGCTACAGTATCGTAGATTTTCGGTCCCTTCGATTATGTTCCTGTTGATCGGGGACATTGTGACGTACGAGGTAAGGTGTTTTAGGCTTTGAAAGATATAGGGGAGATATTAATGAAATTACAACTGTAGATATTTATATCTCCTAAAAGGGGTTAAAACGAGTTTAATAAATAAATAAATAACTTCTTTAGTTCCCTATAACCATGTCCAATGATTAATTATTAGGTAGGTATCCTATACTAGGATATCTTTAACGACTGATGGTGATCTCTATCATAGCTAGACAAGTTATGAATCATATTGTAGAGACAATGTAGAGATTAACCGATCTATGAAAAATGTTTAACACAGTATTGTGATCATGAAATACGACCTATTGTTAACTAGAGATGTGCCGGATCGTTAAAAATGAAGATCCGCGGATACGGATACGGATATTTAGGGTCAGGATCCGCGGATACGGATACGGATCTTTATTTTCTTACGCAATCTGTGTCGGCGCGTGAGACCTTGAAACGATACTTGATAAATGTTTGCAATATAAAACTGCCAAATATTTGATTTTAAGAAATAAATAATCTCTGATTGGAATTTAATAGTTTTTTAATTCCACCTAATCACTTATATATACAGAATTTGACAATGTTAATTGAAAATTGACAAGGTAAAAGATCCGTATAAGATTCGCCAAAAAGGAGCGGATACGAATACGGATCCGGATCTTTTTTCATGCGGATATCCACGGATACGGATACGGATATACGGCACATCACTATTGTTAACAGCTAACGTACCTACCTAGGTAATAAACATTTTGAGGCCGATTTCAAAAATGGAATGAAATGTTGTGCACAAAATCAAGGAAAAATTTAAGTGCGAAATATACATTTATATATACATTTTTTAAATAAAAAGTTTGCGTAACTGTAGTTCTAATTTAGAAGTTTCATTTAAGTTTTGAAACGTCACAAACATATGCGACAGTAACCCTAGACCTCGAAGCAGCTGCGACGCGCCACCAACTTTTTTACTTATTCCTCCGAAACTTGAGACCCGCGAAAATGTTGACTTCTTGCTTTTTTTGGATGAGCACGCGCTACGACATATGGTAACGTGATGACATTCGAGGTGCATGCAATGTTTTAACTTTTAATTTTTTTCCTGCAATATTTTTTTCACTCGGTTCATTATTGCTATGTGATCGCCATGGCACAAATTGGTCAGCGGCGGAAAACATGACATTTTACTTATGAACCTCTTATCTGGTATGTAGGTAACTAGGTAGGTACTTAATTAAAAACTGTAATCCAACAAGGAGTAACTACCAATTATATTATAGGTAGGTACTTTACTGTCGCTATTTAGAGCAAAACATCTAACGGTTCAGTTTAATTTCAGTGGTAACTAGTAAATAAATACGATGATTTGATAAATTATAGTCAAGGCCGACAGTAAAACATAGAGTAATAGAGGAGAAATATATTGTGGTGCTTTAATTTAACAAGAGGGTTTATACCATAGACTAGTCATAGAAACAGTTGGCAGTTCTGCATTTGAATTCTAAACGAATGAGTTCGTCGCACATCGCGCCAATTCCAATTTGGGAGCGGAAGTCGAAATATGATTTTTTAAATTTAGACGCATTGCCGGGCGCAGGTGAGCGCTCGGTGACAGCCTGATGTCGACGGACGGAACGCTTCTCTGTTTTGACGTACCACCTCATTAATTAATCTGGTTTTCATTAAGCATTTAAGTGTTCCAAAATTTGTCTGGCTATGATGTTCGGATACGTGTGGTCTGTGAATTCCTTTGAAATATTTTATTGTAGGTATATATCATTTTTTACTTTTACAAATTTAAAATAGTAGGTAAGTAGGTTGTACCTACCTTAGTATTTGTCTATTTTACTGTGCCTTTGATAAAATTAAGTACCTACTCTATAGACAACTGGTGTTTTTAATGCATTAGGTAGAAAGTTAGGTATATTTTATAATCTTGAAATATTGAATATTTAGGTGTTATATGATTAAAGCTTAATAGAGTCATATAAATATCTAGTGTTAATAACTTTGCAATTCAGGGTAATTAATAACGATAAATTGCTAGCCTATTTACCTACCGTCATACAAATGACAGGTGCGTCTTCGCAGTAGAAAATAATTTGTCGAGTGACATGACGCTTACATAAGTCATAGCTGCAAAAATATTATAAAAATTAATAAAAAGATACGCTAAAAAACGACATCTAGTAGGAAAAGGGAGGAAATTGCTGTCAGCGAAAGGAGTTTAAATCAAATTGAAAATTGGAGCAAGATTCGGGAGGAAATGTTTAATTTATTAACGTCCCGTCGCGCCGTGCTTTGTCATGTAGGAGGCACTTACTATCATGATCAATTAATAATTTTAATCTTCAGATACGAACACAAACACTTGAGAACCGTTATATTAACATTAAATTTTTAAAAGACATCAATTATATTGTTTTTAACCACTCTTTGATTGTGATAAAGTAGGAGAGTAAATAATCTTTCAAAATAAGCCATAAAATAGTTAAATAAAAACGTATGACCTCAACTTGGTTTAAAAATAAAGAGTCCCAATGGTTTTTCCTCGAGACGCGAGCGAATCGACCAGCACCAGATCCACCGATATTTATTGCCAATAAACCACCGTATGGCACGAATCTACAGAACATAATTACACAGAATTTTTTACACCCATTCACCAATATATTATTTTATAAAATGATTGGAGCAAAGTTTTTTTTTCTTAAAAATAATATTGAGCTTACAACAATATCCGGTTGAGCATTATGTTAGCGTCAATAATTTATAAACAGACTGTCTTGGCAGATGGTAATTCAGATTTACCACATTAAAAATAAGTCAATTCGATTGAAGGATGACATAAAACTTTCGAGTTCCTTATTATAGACGATGCGATTTTAAAATTTAATTCATCGCAAATAATTGAACGTCGCGTCAGTAAAATGAAATTTATTCAATATAGCAAACAAAGGTCTAATCTAATAACTGTTAAAAAATATAATAAGTTGTTTAGCTTCCAAAATGTCTTTTTATAAATATCGTCAAACTTTTATTTTCAAGACCCACACCATTAGGTGCAAAACCATTCTCATGTATAATATAAACGTAATGTTTATCGTTAGTAAGCACGTAGCTGTATGGTATTCCATATAGAGCTCAATTACATAAAAACACATATTAATAAATAATAAATGTATATTTACATAATATACATGTTTAGATGGAGTTAAAGGCGAGTCGTAAACGATCCGAGAATCCAATCGTTGCTCAATAAAGCTAAACGGCAATCGTTCGGTCATTACATTGTCTAGACCTAATAGAATAGACTACTCCATCTATTAGACAGCGCTACATCTATTATACATCACTGTTAGAATGAGAGAAAATAAGTTAATTTAATATTTAAATTAATCTAATGTTTACTACTTCACAAGTATATAAACTCTTTAAAGACTCAGAACACAAAAAAACACGGTAACTATAAGGAAAACTTCTTCCTTCAAAATAAGAACTCATAGCAAAGTCTAGTATGAAGGATTTTTTTATAAATTAATAGCAGCTAATAGTTATTTTTAGGACAAATAAGTCTTTGTTAAGCTATAGTATAGTCCGTCTTTAAGGATAGAGCCCGACGTTGCCTTTCTCGATGAATTTTTGTGATATGCTATACAAGACGACGTACCTAGTCCAAAGTTTGACATTAGGCATTGTGCTATATGCACTCTATGGCGGGTCTAAGAGCGTTAGCGCGGCAGGTGCGCGGCCACCTGCGCACGCGCCGTCGTTACAAAAACACCGCGCATGGGGGCGACCTGACACTACCAACACCACTGTAAACACTGGCAACACCGTGCCCGACATAAGGGAAGCCATTACACCCTGTGAACTCATTGTTCGTAATTCGAAATTCAAAGGCAGATTGTAAGTATTGTATGGTAAGTGATTAATGCTTTGCATGTGGCCAGTATTCAAGATGCTTTTGTATCCAATCTGACGTTTAAAAATTTGCTGTAAGACAAAATTAAATAGGTAAGAGCAATAGTGCACCTATTGTTCCAGTTCCATATTATTCGTCCTAAATTACGATGTTCAACTTCGATGTTCAACAAATAAATGAAAGGTGGCATAGAGTGGCAAATAGTGGCATAGATATTAAAACGCGATTAGTCCAAGGAGACAAAATAATCCCGAATACAGTTTATGCAACTAACTATAAACTTCCTATGTTTACTTTGTGTATCTACGAAAATATCAGTAATTCCACTAACCCCCTTTCCACCCATCTCCACGCAATTTCTTACTATTCCTAATCATCTTAAGTCATTGAATGTACGTATAAAATGATAGTAGAACATCCTACATAGGATGTTCTTGGAAACAACGAAATGGGTCGCCAGTGGCATAGATATTAAGACAGGATGTCCCTGGCGCTACGGGGACGGAAGTTGACCCGCAGCACGACACGTGACTACCTCAACGACTGCAGTTGACCAACGCTTATGCAACTCAAGATTAACGTATTATGTTAGTTAAGAGCTAGTAGTAAGCGTGCTGGTCACCTGATGAAAATTAATCACATCCATTGATTCTCTAAACATTAAAGTTGGTAAATGAATGTGTTGCCACCCTTAGGACTAAGTAAGATGATCGTAAGTTGGCAAACACAAATTGTTATCTTTTGTTAAGAATTTTATTTTGAAAAAGTCTACAAATTGATCAAATGACAAGACACGATACCTTGATGTCCCCTATTTTTTATAATTCAATTTTATAAAAAAATATAAATCACCCGTAAAATTGCCCTACAAAGAAACAAAAATTCATTAATAACTAATTGAATATTATTAATCTAGCGACTACTTTAATACCTATGTCGCTATGTGTGAGACCATAGACGAAATATGAAAAAGCTTAAGTTACTTTACAAAAGATGTATTTTTTAAAGTAAAGTAGTGTTATTCACAGTTATGCAGGTATATTGTAGACATTTTAAATGTACTTTCTGAGTGTAATAATAAATTGATTAATTGAGCTATTTTTCAAAACATACTCGTGCGTAAACTATTCGATCGGCCAGCCAACTACAGATAAAAACAGCGCGTGCTCTAAACGCAACATTGATTCCTAGAAGAATTGTATAGTGAAGATAGCATTGCACGAAACCATTTTAAAAGATACGCAGAGACGGCGCGGCGGAAGTAGCCATAACGTGAATGAATGAACAAGTGACGTCAGTAATGTAAGTCGGAGTTTTTATAAGATTTATTCGCTGTCGAAACGTTTACTGTTTTCCTATAAATTAGGCTGGTCTAGTTCACCTATTTCTTATCTCACTTTTTTTAGACATGTGAGAAAAAAATTACGGTAGGTTTCAAAGATAGGTACTATGATTCTATTCGATTTCGAAGGTTCGGAGTTAGACGAATTTGCTATTTACTTAGTCAATGATATCAAGAATACTTAGTCTCTTTGCAATGACATGCAGACTATCTTATATCTTATGATGCGGGTGCGTTACTACTGATGAAGAGTAAATAAACCTACCAAAATTCACTAACCGAAACGCAAACCAAAAACAACATTGCTGCTGTGCGTATTTCGCGGCGGGTTATGACGGCGACGGCTCACAGTAACTCATTACTTCATAAGATTTACGACACCAGCTACAATGAATAATATAGAAAATTGCTCAGGAGTTTAAAAAGTTAGACGGCAGCGGAAGCGGTGAATGAATGAACGAGTGACGTCAGAAGACGGTGACGTGCACGCACATGGAGATGTTGTCCATCACTCCTAATGTGCTTCAATCAGATCCGCGACTCCATCTAACACATGTTGTGTTCATGTGTTTTTAATACTCTTTTATTTTTTGACATTGAGCACTGCTGAATTTTTATAATTATAATATTTATTCTATTGCTATTCTACCACCCACATACTATAAAGAGTAGCGATTTGATTTTATTGGAGGTTTTGATAAGTGAGGGTCAGAGAGAAGGATTTGAGACATAAATACTAACTGCATAAAATAAAACATACGAAAAATTCGAAGGGACTCGGCATGCTTTACATTTTTTGAATTTAAAATTAATAAAAAATATTGTAAATTATACTGCAAAAAATACCCGATAAACCATGTTCTTGGTAGAAACAACATCGTATTTAAAATTATTGGTAAAATATTAGCACGCTATTCATATATTTAACGATAGTAGGTATAGAATGTAGTCGTTTAAACTTCATCATTAAGCACGTATCTTATACGTTCTATTGAAAATAAATTTATTTTTCATAAGGTGCATAAGGTGCATAAGTTATTTAGCGCATTCGTGTGTAAAATTGTCCTTTTATGAAGTTCATTAGAATAAAGTTATTTCTGTTCGTGTCCCACAGGTCATCTGCGGACCAGCTGTCGGCGTTAGACAGGTGCTTCTAACGCGCCACGTAGGTTCATATCTATAAGAATTCTTGATATCGTCGGATAAGAATTATTTTGATGTTATTCACACTAATTAACGACGTCGGACTTGCAAGGGGTGTCCATATCCAAGGTTACGTGCTAAATTAAAACATTAATGAACTGTAATTTATTTGAGAAGTGAGGATATTTTTTAAAGAAAATTTGAGCTTCGTTCTCGTAAGTTCTCTAATGATACAGTTTTAATGTTAATTTATTATTTCCTTTTAATACAGCAGCGACTCAAATATCCAATTTCTATTAATTCAAACAAATTAAATATCACAAAAATATTGATATTCTACAATCATATCGACGGCCCCTACGTACATAAAGACATGTCAAATAAACGGAAATTTTCTGATATTTTCATAGTTTCATACCTTAAAGGTATGAAACTGTGAAAAAAAAAAACAGAATTATGTACATAATAAAAATGTTAACAAGTTGTTTATACCATCGGATCTGAATAGTAATCGGGTTAGTTGTAGATCAACAGCTTTGAAAGACCGGAGGAGACATAATTTACGGTGTCATTGATCTCTCATAATGATTCTTTATAAGGCGCGATTTTTAGTTTTGCCCGGTTGTTATACCTACGATAGGCAGAATTCTAACGGCTTCGTATTACTAACTATTCAATTTGTATTCACCATTTCGATCACGTCAAGTCGATGATGGAATGAGATTTGCGTCTACCTGTAAAAGGAAGTGGGTGATTACTGAAAGGTGATCGACCTGCACCGTTAACTCTTATTGGTAGCCATTTCAGACGGCCCGTGTCCATTTGTTAGCGCACTACACGAATCTACACCGATTATATCTGTTGACGACACATGAATATTCATAGATGCGATACGCCACTTGCATTTATACATTTACAATGGTTCATGGTTCGTATCAAACACGCGAAAAACAACAACTGAACGCGGGCAGCTTTTTATCCGATATTATTTAACGATTTCTTCATGTCTTGTGTTTCGTTTGAGACGAACATCTTAGTCCTCGTGAGTAGCGAAGCATCCATACTCAGAAAAGATTTCTGCTCTATTTGAATTTGGTTGTGGGTGTCGATAGGACTCATGGGCTGCAGTGACCACTTAACATGAGGTGGCTTACATGCCCGTAAAAAATGCTGTCGATTTGCCGACCAGAATCACAGAACACTTCTTAAAGATTTTCGTGAATAATTCGCTGTCATCACGATTTATGCGAGCGTTATAATATGTCATTATAGCATTTTATGATCCGATTTCGTTATCTGCGTTGAGGATGTAGCTCATAAAATATATTTTCACGTTGTACATTGTATAATAGATAATGCTATGTAAATGTTGCGTTCACATTATTTTCACGTAATCTATGTAGGTACCTATGTTTGGTAGCGGTTCTCAAACTATGGTGTATGACCCTTACAAGGGTAAGTCTTTTAGAGAATCGCCAACACAAGTACCTACGGCTTGTCTTAGACTGCTTTTTGTGATTCGGTTAGATTTAATATTAAAATCAGCGAAATCTATCAGATAACACGATATTTTTGAACTTATGTTGAAGACAATATTAATCTTACTATTTCGTGCAGAAATACTAGTAGTATTTATAAAATAATTTAAATTTAATATACCTAAATTTGTTATAAAAATCTATTTTTGAATCTAAGGTTGAATTTATGCCTCGCTAGTTAATCAAAAAGGTTGAGAAACACTGCTGTATGCAAATGTAAGCTATGTGTGTGACAATACTGCGAAGCTTTTTATGCGCGTCACGCGGCGGAAGTGCGGCGAGGTGCGCCCGCGCCGGATCCATCATGGCGGCGAAAGTACTTCCGGCCGAGACTTCTCAATGAAGCTCGCTCGTAGTCGGTGTAATAGCTAATTGATGATTACGATGAGCTTTCGTATCAATGAGATGTTGCAAGCTTTGGGACGCTACATTAGATCTATGGAAAACTATATTATGAGTTGTATGTCATGTATCGGATTGAGAAATAATTAATTATTTCGTACTTACTATATGAGGCTAATATTAAGAAATAAAGCGAAGTTTAAAAATGTAGAGTTTGAAAAATAACTCCTTACAATGTTTAAGTATTTAAACATTTTAATCCCTTTTATATAATTTAAATTTTATAATTAAAAAGTAAATTTTAATGACCAGTAGAGACGGACGAGCTTGCCGATAGCCTTCGGCAAGTTTACCGACGGTAAAACTCTACATCTCGAAGATTCGGTACTAAGCATAAATAATTTACTCAACTAACCTGTTGGCAGGATGTACGAAGGATCTGGGCACATATTATCGACCGAGGGGTCAAATGCGAGCCTATTTTGTTCATATTGCAACTTATTTGAATTCTCGCTCACTGATTGTTCGTATGTTAATCTAGCCGCACCGAGTGATTGTTCGTAACTAAGTCTACTGTCCCGCTGCTCGGTCGACTCCTCATAGGGTTTCACTTTAACACTGTAGTCTGTGAAGTTCAGTTTGGTGAGTGTGGACATGGGGAAGTGCAAGTGCGCCGCGCTCGGAGGCCCGGCGGCTTCGCGCGGCTCCACTAGCAGCATGGCGGCCGCGCACCGCCGCACTAGCTCCGTACCGCCTCTTAGTATTGCATTTCACTCGCGCACTCTTTTAATTTTTTACAATAATAAAAAAAAAAATAAAAACAATTTTTCCAATTTTAAAAACAATTAGCATTCACGTCCAAATCTAATAGTAATCGCAATCAATCGTATTATATCGCAAACGACCACATACGATTTAATCTCACAAAATATAGCACGATACAATCTCGAAATTAAGTTCGCTAAGTACTACGCGCGAGCGACTCGTAGCACCACACCGCATCACGCGTAATCGTAGACTGAGCTTTCGTGCACTTTCGGCCTCGGGCGAATTGAAGAGGGCGGCCGCGGAAAATGCGTGCCGAGCGGTTCCGACGATAACC
Source organism: Erynnis brizo brizo (assembly GCA_018248615.1). Taxonomy (NCBI): domain Eukaryota; kingdom Metazoa; phylum Arthropoda; class Insecta; order Lepidoptera; family Hesperiidae; genus Erynnis; species Erynnis brizo. The sequence continues at coordinate 12,882 of DWIY01000001.1, forward strand.
GAGCGAGCACGAAGACGACCGGCCCCGAGCGAGCGCGGCAACGGCGACCTGTCGCGCCACCTGCTACGGCGACCAACTGTTGCCCGACCGTTGATTTTTTGCTAACCGCCTCAGTATCGTGGAAATTAGCAAAAGCACCTTCGAACCATTAGTTAACGACAAAAGTAAACATTGATACACTCGAAATAATGAGTACAATAAGTAAACAACACGTGTGCTCACGAGTGGTCAGTTAACAATAAACAAGGCATGGCATAGTTTACTTACCATTTTCCTCTTTCTTATCACAAGGAAAGATTGTTACCGGCGAATTTGTAAATATATATTACTTAATTAAAACTGTTTACTTGAGCTAATATAATGTACCTACCTACACCAATGTATTAATTAGAATTAATAATTAACCAAATGCAGTATCTAGGTACCTACTAACAATTTTTTTTAATTGCAATACCATAATCCAGCTCAGCTACGCAAAGATGTGGTTGTTCTTATCCTTTGCCTTTATAAAAAGAACAAAAGAATGACTGATAGTAAGGTTTACAGATGTAGGCGCATTAAGCAAAATGAAATATATTATTCAAAGTTTGTCATTTTATTTTCTGTATTTGTCGTAGCATTATAGGTACAGATGAGGATTATTATCCGGTATAATGATGTAGTAGTTAAGTGTTGGTGAAGAAAAACGCAATTTGTTGGGATTGGGCTAATTCGCATGTCAGTGACGACGTAAAACGTAATTAGGTATAATGGTTATGACTTATGACGCACGCGACCTTGGCGTCCATTCCCATTGTTTAACAGAAGCCACGGATGGTTCGGATACTGCCTGAATTTTAAAACTCAAAGGCTAGTGCTCTTAAAAGTTACCTATGTGTAGAAACGCTTCACGAGCTAGCGATTTATCTTCATTTTTATACTACTCGTAACAGTTCGAATAGACTATGTAGAGTTCAATATTTTTGAAAATAGCTGTATTTCTATTATGTCATTAATTTTATAGATTTATTTAATAAGACTGAAATTAACACAAATTTTATTATGTAAAGAAAAACTGAATGTAGTTTGAGAATCAACACTATGTTTTCTAAATTTTTTTTAAAAAAGGAACTCTACCAACTTAACGTTACTTAAAAAAGTAACTCCACAAATTTTCAACTATTACAATTGCAAATTTGCAACGAATATCAGACCGTCATCGTCAGGTAATAATTTTGCATACTTTTTACATTATTGAACAAATACTTAGTGCAAAGCAGATGTTACATATCAGTTTGTCTGTGACTATACTGATTGTAGTTTCGGCATCGAATCCGAATCCGTAGGTGGGGTGAAGGGCGGCGCTGCCGAAACCGGGTCAGGTTACAAGGGGAGGATCTCAAAGGTCACAAAAGGTAGACAGAAGGGGACGGGCCGGCGGGGATAATAGGCACCTGAGCACGTGTGCTACCGGATACAGAGGGCTATTGTCTAACGGAGGAAGCGATTTCGACGCGTCGGAAGATCCGATCTGGTTTTTTAACACCCCTAGACAGATATGTTTTACATGTATGATGAAGTTTCAGTAATTTGAAAAATATGTTTAAGAAATACATACTTGTTAATTAACATAATATTAACAAGTATTTCTTAAACATATTTTTCATTTCGTATGTTGATAGCTATCAATAGTTACTCGTATGTTAAATGTTACCCACTTTTCCTTTGTTGATTTTCTTAACACGCTTTCCGTAGCAACTGTAGCAACAATTACCTACTAGGTGATGTCATTACCACTTAAGCGAGAAGCATTAAAAACGTCGCAAAACTTCGCCTAAAACGTAAAACATTTTAGCGGACTGATAAAAAGTTGGGAGCACACCTAATCAGGTTAGTACGTCAAACAGGGTTCCTGCTACATTTAAGTTTCGTGTGTTTGGAGGCAGGCGATGGAACAGCCGAGATTCAATTATAAACGGAGCGAGGAAGCGATGGGAAATGGCGAGGGAAATGGCTTTTCGATATTTGAATAAATGGGCCGCGGAAATAAACACGCGCGGGATATTGCCATATTGCCAAGACAATCGACAATCTCGCGAGATTCTCTTCCGACGTGCGAGGAAATGGAACCTAGGCACAATCTTTGATTAGCTTCTTTGATATTAGTAGTCAGCTATGAAGTTATGGCAGAAACGCGCATATTTTTCGAGAAATATATTTCATCGGTTTGGCTTGAGAGCTTTGCCGACATTTCCGTAGGAAAGGTATCCGTGTTTTTGGAATTTATTTACATTTCCACTTCTCAATGGCAGTGATCTAAATCATAGGGACATGGTCAAAAAAACACATACCTAGTATATTAAATGAAAATTCCATGTAAAATTCGTTGGCACTATAAGTTATTTTGTCATTATCAAAATTTAAATAGTATATAGACATCAACTTAGTATTCTCGTCTAAATATTGTAAAACCTACACAAAGATCGGTAGATTTCGTTGACTTTTCGATTTCAAAATGTCCACACAATTTAATTTTACATAAACGAAACACGTGTTACCTACGTAGTTAAGAGCGTGTTCTTATTCATAGGAGGTTCTATTCGTTGATAATAAGGAGTCGGCGACATAAAGAGTCAATTATGTATGGCCACGGCGTAATATCGATCGCGAAAACGCATAGCAATATTGAAATACCGGCGGCACAAAGTGAACCTCTCGTCATTCCAATAGCGCGTTCAAATTTAAAAATACAATTTACCGAGGAATTCCCTGCTTTGAATTACATTAAGTGTAAACAATAAAGCTCTAGTGAGCGTATCGGCCGCGGCAGGGGACGGAAGTACCAGATAAACAATCGTTTTTAGATAACACGCTGAAAAACAGTCCATAAATCTGTACAGCCGAGGATACTTCATCCCGAACTGTCAGAGAGGATAATACGCAGTCCTAATATTAGATTTTATGTACAAGATTTGTTTGACCTTTTTGTCATTCGAGTAAATGTAATAGTAGGTAGTTTTTTCCATTCACAGTTGAGACAGTTCATTATACTTTTTACGAATTTAAACGACCGAACAATAATTCACAATATCGTTATTTACAATTTCTGTTAAAAATATTTAAAAATACTTTATATTTTTAATGGTACTTGCTGTTTAGAGTAGGTCCTAAGATCCTAATTAAGAACTCATTTAAATGGATATATACATTTCCTGTGCATGTAACTTTTTTTCGATTTCATAGTACCTATACTAACCTTCAAATTTTTATCGAAACAATAATATCGATATTTATAATTCAGGATCTACAGGACGAAACATTTTTATAATCATTTTAACCTTTGCACTAATTAAAAAGTTCGGCGCATCCGGTTCGCCGGAATGGCATTTGAAACCGATTGAATCCTTATTTGAATTCAAATTTTATGTAACTAACAAAAGGGTTAAGGTTACAATTTTTATTTCCTGCAATTTAGTGGCTCCGTCTCGTTATTACTGTCAGGTACCTATACTTATATGACTTTTTTTGTTAAATTATGCAGAGAAGTTTTAACGGGTTCTTAAATCCTTTAATGATAATATTTTTTTTATAAAGCACAAACGGCAGTGCTTCTGACAGTGATGCGTAGTCTGTTTTAAATTGGAGCGCGCTCGGGACGTCACTTCCGGTACCAATAATTTATTTCACTCAGTCCCCGTTCTGTGACGAGATGGCGCGAGATACGACATTTATCCACGTTTAAATTTGGAACGATTTCTGAGAACATTATGATTGTGACATATTATTCTTGTTTCAAAGTCTTTCATGAGTCTGTACACAAATTGTGTAATTATTTTCCACCATCGATGATAATCCTTTTTACTTATCGTCCATTGTAACGAGTTAAAAATAATAGACAAATTCATAATAATATATAATTGATACTAGGTGATACCCATACACTGTAATTCCTGCAAAACATTTCGAATGTTACAGTCGATTTCGTCCATATTTATGTACTTATTTTGTTACCATTTGTAACCACTTACCACGCAATACGCTTTCATTTACGTGTGATATGTGCTTTAACCTTAAACTAATAAATTTGTCTGTGGAATCGTAACATCCAAATGGCTGAAACAATTTTCCTGACGCTTTTTGTTCGAAACCTATAGAGATCCTAAGTAGCTAAAATCAGTGGACACCAACACTGATCCATTTTTTTCTTTTGAATGTTATGGTTATGTTTCATTTGTTGACTTAGTTAACAATGAAATTATCAACAGTAAGCTGTTATAAAAACAGTTTTGTTACAAGTGGACCCGCGGTATCGCAGGGCCGGCGAAGGACAGCCGCCCACGGCATCCGCCCCCGCCCTTGCACCCTGCCCACAGATAAGATAGCGTATTTATAATGAGATATTTACAATGTTTGAAATATTGACCGTCGTTATATAAATAAAGAGTAATGTGCGGTTATATTATGTATAATATTTATTTTTTCGTTTTAAACTTATGGTAGAGTTATGGCTCTGCGATAGAGTTTTATTTATTAATTTTAACACAGCCCTTACGTCTACATTTAGCATTCTTACCTAATAACAGGCAGAGACAACGTCGCTGAGCAAATCTAGTTCTTTAACACTATCATGAAGTCCCCTTACTTCGTAACCTCAACAGTTTAAGTGGTGGGTTTCAATTAAAGCGCGCCAACTAATAACGGACAATGAACACCCGTCGAATATTTGTTCTTGCAGGGATTCTTACAATGAGCGTAGAGTACCGCAAATAAGGCAATTAATTGAATTCGGCACGTCAAAGGTGCCGCCGCGGGGCTTTGTCGGCGCCCCGAGGCGGCCTGAGCAGTGTGAGCAGCCTCAGCCGCCTTGTAATGCGACACTCTTATTGATCATCTCGCGAATACGTGCACAATCACTGAATTACATGTAAACTCTTTGATGCCACTAAGTATTCCCACGGATAGGTAAGGTGTTCTTTGAAGCAGCTGAAAAAATCGGCGTGAACTCATTGTGTTACGCTAAAAAATTTAACATCTGTAATATCCATTGTAAATAAACAGTTGAATCCTTTTAACTGCTTTGCCTTTAAGTCCTCTGCCCTTGACTATTCCTATAAAAATTGAGACGTGAATTTATAACGTAGGTATATTTATTTATTAGAACCACAGCACGGAATTCTTATAGACTATTTATGAGCTTTACCACTTTGTCGAGATTAATAAGTATTTGAAGGTAGGTACTTTAAACTGAAAAATACAGAGTTCACTGTGTCATTGATAACTTTTTATCTGAACGCGACACAGTTGGTTCCACGAAGTGTTTTACATTTTAAAACATAAATAAATATTTTTATTAATAATATTAATATTGCTTTACGTCTGGTATTTTATGCGAATAAATTACAAATTACCTCATGGTCATGGTCCGCAATGACATGTACTTACTTACGGTGAAGAAATAAATAGAATGGACTAACTACTAGCTGCCTATAGATAAGTATGTATAGGAAAGAAAAACCCAAGTTACTCGAAACCATTATCAGAAGCGTAAAACAACACATTATTACGCAGATAAGCTTAATGTAAAACAGTGTGCTGAAGCTATTCTGTAAATACATAAACTTTTATAGAGCCATGAAACGTTATCTGAGTGGAACATTTAATTTGCCCAAAATAAAAATTATCGGCGATAGAAATCGATCGTTTTAGAATATCAAAGGGGTTTTATTATTCGAGTGACCCCTGCCCTTTGTTGGAGCCCGTTTGAATATCAACAATCGTCGAATCTCATTTATAATTCCAATCAAGGACACCTGAAATAGGTGAATGAAGTATGTAAAGGGATTGATTGTGTGGGCTTTTCGAGGACCCTTGTTAGGGGCTTATTGAAGGACGAGGGCCCCTCGGTGTCAGGGTTGCTACTACAAACACATGAAGGAGCCACCCCTTGCTCTTTTCGGGGGCAAACCCTTAGCGCTGATTTTTACCTGGTTTGCCATTAAGTGTGTATTATGGATTTTTTTCCTTTCCAGTCCTCGACAACGAATATTCTTTGTCCATTATGGGACGTGTCTACACTTGTGTATTACGTTTTTTGTGTGTCTAATCTCGATTGTGTAACATGAATACCTATCTGCGCGCTTAAAACATTATTAAAATATGATCATGCTTGTTCAAAAATGTAAATAATACCACCGAAAATATTGTTGGAAATATTTTCATTTAAATTATGTAATAATAGCCTGTTAAATTTTTATCTATATATTTACGATAGTTAACTCCTGTATGTAGAGTTTCGTCATTTCATTTGATTTACCTCTCTTTTATTCGTGTAGGTACCGTTGTTATAATGAATAAGTCATTGTCATTGTTTTCTTTATTACATGAATTAACAGCTACCCTCTTCCCCTTTGTGTCGATTTTCGTAATTCGAAATCAATGGAGGTCTGAAGGCTCCGCACGTGCGCAGGAGTGTGTATCGGGTTGCACCGGAAGCCCGCCGAAGCACAATGGCTGCCGGATGTGGCCGCTCGAAACGACACGTATCTTTTTATCGATATCTTAGAAAGCTCAATATTTTCCTTCCCAACACTTCAATTCGATTGATGCCCGAGTGCCCATGTAAATGATACTGATTAAATCGACCCGACATTACCTATGCAAACGTTCCATTGTACTTATGAAGCAAAAAATATTGTAAATTTACAATGAGGCATAATATGGATGTGAGTGGTAGGTATCGTCCCTGATGTACGATAAAGTACCTATGTACGTTATATCCAAACATATTCGTTGATTGTACGGCACCCATACAGATTTCTATTACTTTAACGTGGGACAAAAGAATAAAAACTATAAGTAGGTACGTGTCCAAAGTAAAAACGCAAAGTAAAGTCGCTACTGTTTTTTTAGCCTATACTTACGAAAATTGCAAAATCATGTTCAACATATTTTTTGTCGAAATCAATTAGTTATTTTGAACGCTGAGTGTAGTGATATCACAATTGCGGTTGTCACGAGAATGAAGTTATCTATTTGGGCGGGGTTTTAGTTCGTATATTACCTTGACGCAGGATACAGGGTGTCACCGCGGCCATTGCAGTGAATTAACTGTCCATATCACTTTATGGAAATAAATTATCATGATTGGCTGTCACGTAATAGGCGGATTGCTCACGTACCTCGTAAACGATCTAATAAGGATGAGTCGGACTTGATTTATAAAACGTACGGCAGCTTTAACGACGGTTGAGTTGTGGCCAATAAAATGAAGTTCTATCGGTGTAAAGTAAATGTATTTATTTATAGGGACTTTGAGTAATTAGAGAGGTACCCTATTAAACGGTCGGTGAAATTAAGGTGAAGGGAAAATTAAAGGTAATTATGTGTTGTTGTACACCAATTGTCATTAGATCAGCGTAGTGAAGTACATAGGTATATTTCAGGCATTGCATACATTTTGTGTCTTGAGTTCGGTCGTCTGGAAGTAGGTACCTGTGTCTAATAGAGAAACGCGAAAAGTGTTGAAAGCCATGTGGTTAAAGCAAGTAATGTAGAGGTACTATTACATCGCAGAAAATGGAAAAATCATAGACTGGTGTCATAACCCCACGACCCTGAATTTTCGTAGAGCACTAGAATGGAGGGGGGAGGGGGGGGGGTTCGGAGTGCGGAGTAAGTAAGACATTTCGCAACGTTGTTCCGAGGCGTACGTCCGGCGATTAAGCGCATGCGCAACGCGAGGATGTGCCACAGCCGAGCGATCGGGCCTTGCGACAGCGCGGATGCCTCGAATTGCACATGTACGCTACCAAACGCCTTATTAATATGAGTGCAATTGCAAAATAATGAATATATGATGTGTTTTAACCTTCAGAACCGACCCACTTGCGTTAGTTCGCCACGCTCGAGTTCACGCCACGACGCGAATTTATACCGCTATTTTCAGGAGGTGTTCAGATTTGATTGTTTTAATTAAAATTGAATCGACTGACGTATGTAGCTCGATTATATTATTATCAGTATAATACTGAATCTGACTATATAATAGCAACGTTAGATATTCGATTATTGCAGAATTATCCAAAAGTCAAATGTAAATTACACGTCAATAAATATTTCGCGATTGAATTCTTGAGACTGCCTTATTAAAATGTAAATTGATTTAGATATACATCTAGCACCCAGATATAAAAGTATTTACCGCATTCTCGCATTAAGACCCTCGGCGCTTTGATACCTACATAAAAATTTAATAGGGTATCTACTTACCACGCCACACCATAAGAGGGTCCAGCTCAGTGGAGTCCCTGGCGCGGGAACTCGGGTGTATAAACATAGTTTAACCAGCATCCAGGTCTGCCATATTTGGCCACTAGTAACACTCGATACACAGTCGCATCATTCGCTTAAGGGCTTTTCCGAGCGCACTTCACGGACCCTACCGAATTAAAAATATATTTGGCAGTTATTCAGAATCTACGATTCCATACAAACAATGATTACCTAGTGTAAAAGGAAAATTACAAAAAATGTGTACTTAAATTCAGAATAAATGTTAAATATACTCTATGGTTTAAAAAGGTAAATAGACACAGAACTTGACAAGAGTGACCGGCACAGATAACAAACAGTAACGAATAGAACAATGAAGGGATAGGCACAGACCCGCTGCGCCTGAAGACTGATTCGCGCTTTCCACTTACTGCAAGGTGAGCCGATGGAAGGGGAGCATTGCCTTGCTAATCTTTATGCGAAGGTAATTGTTGCATTTTAACACTAAATTAAACAACGCTTCTTTAAGGTAACTGCCGAAACGAGACGAATAGTACTAGCTAGTAATAGTAGTATACTCTCACATATACTTAGGCGCTCTATTACAAGTGCTGTTTTCTATGTAAATAGTTTTTCTGCTGTGCTTCTTATTTTGTGGTCGAATGACAAATTTTTTTCTATAATATAAAATGAGCAAATAAGAGTGCAGAACTGATAGTAAATGGTCATTAGAGTCTATGAACAATCAGACTTCGAATTGGTGTTGGCTGACGTTATAAGTGGAAGCATTATTACATGTAGGTACTTCTGAAAACGAACATGGTCGCCGCAAGTAATTCACTTGGATAAACGTTCTTCGCCTTCCAAACAGCATAAAAATTAGGTACTTGATTAAGTTATTTTATGGCTGTGGCGGTCGGCAGATAAATACCTCTATGTGAACTACAATTATACTACCATCAATAAAATCTGTGTTATAAGAAACACTTGAATCTTTTGAATATGAATATACATAATTATAACGTAATACTTAAAAGTAACGTCAAAGAGATTTACAAAAATCTAATCTTTATTTTAACATTAGATCACAGTGATCTTGTTCTGAAGACAGCGACATCAAAGCGAAGTGGTTTTTAAGCCTGTTCGCTCATAATGTAAAATATTAATGTGTTCATTTTTCAAAGCCGTCAAATTAAATAAGAATGCATTTTAGTTAACTGTCTGATAATTTCTTTTCGATGACGTGTTCAATTAAACACTTGCTTTCTTTGCTTGCTAAATTCAGTTATACACCAACATAATTACATTTATTAATTTGTTTAAACAATTGTTAGTCCGACCTGTAGTAGGTATGTCTTCACAATGGAAAGAAAATAAGGTAGAGTTTGGATGAAGGAGGTAGGTAATTACATCCCATTCTTTCAAGTAACATATTTCGGTGAAAGCTAATTTTGATTATATTGAATGCTGTGGCATCCTTTATGATTAATGTTGTAACCTGTGTTAAGGTATCCTAAAATAAATAATTATAAGCTTGTGCAATGTGCTAGGATTGCTGTTAAGTGCCTTACTTACAATAAGAATACTCTAGCCTACTTTACATACATATCCTAAAAGTAAACCTTTACTTTAAATTTTAAATAAATGCACCTACTCTTATCTTATGTACACAACCATGCACCGTGTCACGAGAGGGCGCAATTGGTTACGAAAATGGCAAAGATGACACGGGTGCGTTGCACGAAGACGCGGAGTGGACCTCGCGCGCTGAAAGAGAGCGGAAAAATCGCGCCAAGGTCACTCGGTTGCGCCACACTCCACACACGCCCAACCGACTGGAAATGATGCGCCGACTCACTGTTAGGATTTTTTATTTAAATTTAAATTCATAAATAGCACTTCACTCGGTATAAATTTGTTTTTGCATTTATTTGAATTTAGGTTTGAATATCGAATGCTTATTACTTTTTTAGTTACATTGTGTTCCCTGAAAACATTATTTTTTCACTCATTAAACTTTATGTGTAAGTAACAAAAATAAAACGCATTTACGCTAATGCTACTTTCTTCATGGACGTAGAAAACTAGTTTCATAAGTACCTAAGTACGTTAAAGAGAAAGCTCAGTAGGATCTTATAGCTTTGAATATACGAGCCACGCAAACATACAGTTCTTATAAATACGCAAAAATATAGTATACATATATAACGATACATGAAATGCTGGTTATAAAAAAGTTATAACATGAACTAAAGTTTTAAATAAATAATGCAATATTGCTTACAAATTTTAATGATGACACTGGAGTTTGAAACCGCAAATGTTAGGTACCTGCTTAGTCAATAATAAAATATAAAATTATGGCCATGAGGAAATTTTAGATTCATTTAGATGAAAATTTTTGAGATAAATAGTACAAGCAATAAAATAAATTAATAATATCAGAATTCATCGCGATATTTTCAAAAATAAAAGTGTCGACTTAAACAGAATTTGGAGCTGAGACCACCCGTGGACGGTAGCGATGAGGGCCTCTTGTCTCTTTGTTAATTTATTATTTCGGTAGCTCGTTCGCAGCAGAGTCAAAACATCCCGCTGCAATGATTTACAGCGCAATAAACACACTTTTATATCACGTGGAAATGGGCCTTTATACGTGAGATTGCGCAGCTATATACCCGCGCCCTCTTAAACTAATGATTAAAAAAAGCTGAGAAAAAAGATAAAAAATTAAAAAATACTCTTATGTGTTAACGTGAAATAGAAACAAATCATAAAATGTTTCGTCAATAGAATGTGGTTTGATTCGATTCAAATTACAGTGTTCAACCTCATACTAAGGATAGGAAAAGTCTGTCTTACATATTAAATATTAAAAGTTAAATTTTAATTGAAACGTGATTCAAGTATCTGTCCAAACAAATTACATCGTTTAAAAGGACTAATAAAATCTTAATGAAGATAAATTGCAAATTTAACGCCATTATCGAAAACCACCTAATATTTGTTAAGGGCTTCTGAATGTCAAGGATAATCCAATTAAATTGAGAATAATTATCGATGGAATTTTTAATAAATAAACGGAAATCTTAAGCACCTGAACATAATATATACGTAATAAAAAGGATTATAAAATTAATAAGTATAATGAAAATTAATTAATACCCATTTATTCAACCAGATCACAAAATAATAAATGTTGCAATAAATTACATATTTGTTTGATTATGTGCCCCACTAGAGTCTTATCTGCGCTAAGGTACCTACCTATGGCTGAATATGCTCTAAGCCTCCGCTTTGTGCATAAAGGTTTTGTTTTCAAATTAAATTTGACGCCATTATAGAATCTGATTTTATTAGCTCTTGTTTTATGTTTTAAAATACATTCTTAATTTCGACATTGCATGTTGACAACTTGAAAGACAAATGTCTTATCTGTGCTGCAGTGATTATTTTTTGTATTATGTTTTGTAAAATCGTTTTCTGTCTCTGTATTAAAAAATCAATTTCAAACAACTGCTATCGTTTTTGGTTATGGTTATCTTATTTAGGATCACCCATTTTAACGTTAAAGTTGAGTGTAGGTGAGATTGGGGTCGGATTTTTGATCAGCAATGGTCATTTATACGTGATAACAAGTATTTATCAGATGGATCAATACAAGTGTTAAATGGTTGCTAGTCCGTAATTATCTAATTATCTGGTATGGTGGTTTCACGAGGCTCTTTGCCGGTAGATAAGCACTTCACTGTTTTATCTTTATGCGTTGAATGACACTGGCTACTTATTTCCCATTTCATTTATTGATCTTTTAACCTATTTATTTTACTGAAGTAATCATAACAGTTGTATGTATGAGGTATATTAGTGGATAAAGTAATTAATATGTAAATGAGGTTCTTTCTTTGCTCTTCAATGTGGATAACTAAAAAAGAATATGCTGTGGCTCCTGTCTCTCCGAAAATACACGTCTTTATTTGAATGACTAAATTTGAATGACTGAATTTGAATTTCGTATGATAATTATTTCAAAATTCACGAATACTTTAATGTAAATTTATTTCCATGCATAGCTTACACTTAATTCTAGATTATGTCTATGTGTTGTGGTATGTGTTACATCTGTTTGTAAAACTTCTACGAGACAAATAGCAAATCGCTGTACCTAAAGATTATACACCTACAGGTTTCTTACGTGTTCTAACTTACGTGGCCTGTTATTTAAAAGCAAGATTAAAGAGCGTTTAATTATTCTAACGGCACGGTGACAATTTTAACTAACGAGGTGTCACTATGTATGTCCGTAGGTACATGATCGTACACGCCGTCGTGCTAAGTGCAAATATTAATCTTTTTCAAATTTCAACCGACTGTCATTACTTTAATTACGTGAAATATCATGCGATATGCGCCTCCAGTCATAGTATCAATCAAACGAAAAGGTGTTTTTCTATGAAAATATTATTTTACGGAATAGTAAAGTTAACAATATAATTATGTATTTCTATTTCTACATTGATTACTAACTAATTAATATAAAGCTAACCTATTGCTATAGCTATTTAAATTACGTGTTACTGATTAAGATATCGTATCTAGGTGAGATTTTACAGGAACCTAAGTGGTATAGCTAGTCTCGCCTCAAGTGAATATGTGTCAGCTATGTTATTTATTAACTGTGATATTTATTACTATGCAGCCTGTTTCAGACACGCAATGATCTAACTGCAGAGAAAATAAGGAGCCCTGATTAGATCTCGTTTACCTAATGCCTTATCTATAATGTAATTCTAAAAGTACCTAAATAATAACCTCGTAGGTAATTGAATTACGCAATGTAGAGTCCATAGATCTTTTGCATTTTTTGTTGTTTGTAGAACATAATATTTTAATCAAAATCATATGATAAAAATATTTTTGCTTACACGTTCCATAAGTTTTCCTTTTCTTCAGAAGAATCCATGATCAGAGGCACACTTGTTATGTCCATATAATAATTGCAAACATTTCTTGCGAAAGCCCACTTTCCTACATTTGTACATTGTCAGTAACCCATTAATGACCCACTACAGGGTCGGGTTTCCTCTCACAATGAGAGGGATAGGCCTTAGTCCACCAGGTTGGCCTACTGCGGGTTGGTGGAATATATGCATAATGGAACATTTTGTACATTAATTCTTTTTAAATTTCTATCGTAACAATTACAGCGTATAAGCACTTAAACATGCTCTAATTTTAAATAGGTAGCTCCTTTTACTATGGCAAAAAATTTAATTCTGGTTCATTTTAGGGCCCTTTTCTTCGGGCCGTCGTCTGCCTGAGTGTTTGGAGATTGCTAGCTGTAACTGGCTGTAAACTGTAAATGTCTGTGAGATGATGACTGAGACTCACCGGTATTGTTGTTGTTGTTGTAGTGGTGCGCGGGCGGCGGGATGTAGTCGGGCAGCTCGGGCAGGCACACATTGCTCTCGTACATGTTCGGCGGCACGTTCGCGAGCAACGATCGCTCCTTCTCTACGTCTGGACAAAAAGACAACAAATTTACTTCTTTTTTTCTTTTATATCGTGAAAAGAAAACTCCTTTCATCTTTCTCTTACTTGGGTATATCTGGCCAAAAAACAATTTACTTCTTTTTCAATCTAAATAAGTAGATGTTAACCACTTAACATGTTACATGTGCAATCCATAAACACATACGTCGTACTTCTTTAGAATTGGTGTCTTGGTCTTATAGCAACACACCTAGTGCTGCTAGGTACTTCTACTACTGTAGTACTAATGAGAACTACGAGTGACTCGCTCAATTGCTTCATATAAAGTAACAGTAGAGACTTAGTAACCACAGAGACTTAAATGTTCTCGTAGAGCCAAAATGATTAGCATTCTTAACGTAGTGTTTTTACTCAAAATCACACTCGAATTCTACTCAAACTCATTCCGTACAATACTAGCATTAGCAATACAATTTAAAACAGGCTACGTAGATGTAAAACTTAAGCAATTCCAGTAAAGCTTCTTAGTAGATTACTTGTTTAAGACCTATGAATCACGGCTGCAGAATTTAGTGAAACGAGTTAATCTTAAACAGGTGTTTCGACTTACGATATAATACCATACATAATATCTCAATAGCAATATTTTTTTCTTATATTGAGGAAATAACTAATTGACATTTGTTTTGGAGGTAAAGGTCAACGAATCTTAATTAGTTAGGTACGGTCCGTATACATGTTTCAAAACTCATAAGGACTGAGATGATTGCCTCAAACAAATCAACCGCTCTACCCCCTTGAAATTACATAAGCTACGTTTCAACCTTAACCCCTTAGCTGTCCAGTGACATTCTCCTCCCCATTGTTTTACTATTGTGTCCATTTATTAGACAGGCAAAGTCTACCTTTTTGTAAGATCTCCAAGTGCTCCCAAAGTATGTCGCCCATGAAGGCCGGTGCTCTGGCCACGAACTCCTCCCGTCCCATGGCGCAGATGTCCTTGCCCTGTGCCCTCGCGAACTGCTGCAGCGCTACGCCCTCGAGGGAGAACTCCCGCGCCGCCCAGCGCAGCCACGCCGCCACCGCCGCCTCGCTCCATTGTCGTGGATCTGGTGACAAGTAGAAATATTAAGTATATGTACGCTGCATGCCTGAGAGTTCTCCATAATAGGTCAGCGTGCCTATAGGTAATGCCTAATATATTCCGTCTCATTGCGTAGGAGATCCGACACTGTAGTGAGTTACTAAAGTCACTTATGGATTAAAGATCGACTTAGGTTATATCCTTGTCCTACAAATTTGAGAAGATACTTATAGGCACCAAATACGCTGCTAACTTTGTTTTATTCGTAAAGTTTATTCTATTTTTCTTCAGTACCATACACATTACATTTAGAGAACAGCCTACCCTAACCTACCTTAACCTACACCTACCTTACACCTCTAGGTATAGGTACCTACTGCGTCTGCGTGCCGGAATTATGTTAAAAAAACACATTAGGGGAAAAGGCGTTTAGCTCAACATTTATGGCGCATCAAAATCAGATAACTTATTAACCGGAAAGCTAAGATAAACCGGCTGAAAGACAGACAGATACATATAATAGATACCTATAAAGCTTATAACAAATTCTATTATTATTAAACAATCCTAAGAAAGCATTAGAAAGTTCGGAACGAAACGGAAATCAGCAGAGGAAACCCCGCAGACAGTTCGCTGTTAAAACAAGGAACCATTCGCTAAATGGGTCGCCAATGGAGAGGAAGTCTCTCATATCGATACGCAATCGAATCGTTCGTCGCGTGGCAATTAAACTGATCGGGTGTCAGTGAGGCAACCGGGAACAATTAGCTACGGTTGCTCCACACCGGAATTGCCTCAAGCGGGGAGCGACGCCAGAACACCTATCTGATTCGACTTAAAACATCTGAGGTGGGACGTGAATGTTTTTTGCTCATAAGGAGCGTAGGCTAGAGAGCCTATGAAGCGCCCAGGTGCAAATAATATTGCGCCCTTGCGCCCTCTTGTATCGAAATGAAAGGTCAAATTTTTCTCGTGTGCAGGATTACAGCCGAGGCTCTATGTGACAGGAGCGGGTGCACCGTACATCCTGCAGTATAGATAAAGATGCTTATAAGGACTAAGATGATAATTTCAAATAAAGAAGGTATATCCTGGTTCTTCGGCAACCATGTTTTAGCTAGCCTTCTGCTTACTCCAATGATTCTACCACCAGAAAACATAGATACTTATCAGTAGGTATATTTAAATTTGCTTCCCGGATCCCTGTGACTTCGCAAAACCTGTAGGTTATTTAGGTACCTATCTAATAATTGAACTAAAGCGTTTAATGTTTAGCATTAATAACTTCACTATCCATACCAAAAAAAGAAACACCAATTTAATGACCTTTTCAAATGCATATTTCATTTTCCGAAAGAATTTTGTGAGCAAAAAGTTGGAAAACTTTAAGTAGGTATATGAGTAGTATACATAATTATGCGTCGGGTGGCAATTAAACACATTGTGATCGGGTTGTCAGTGAGGCAACCGAGAACAATTAGCAGTGGTTGCTCCACACCGGAACTTGCTATACGCGGGAAGTGATGCGACCTTGGCGTCCAAACGCGCGTTTTACACGTGTGATCGAATAAAGTTTCTAATTTAGGTATATTTAAATTTAAAATATAGCAAATGCAAGTAAGTGAGCATGCTGGCCACAGGATTGTAATTGGTCGATATAACCCTTGGACACATCCAATCTAAAAGATGGAAGTCCCGTCTGATGTTGTAGATTGCGTCAGTGCATGCTTATGAGGACTAAGATGGTAGACGATAAAGTGGCCACTCTTTTTCAAAATACAGGACGTAAAGAACAGGTTGCTTCACGACGAATTATGAGGTTATAATAGGCACTTTTCCGAATGATCTTTAGTGGGTCACTTATATCACATGGTTATAATATTGATTTCTATGAATGTAGGTAATGATGATTGCGTTTGGTCCTCTAAGAACGCAGCTTTAAACAACTTCACTTATGTGTGGAAAGCTGTCTAACTGTTCGTAGGAAAACATAAAGTTTATATAGCTGCAGTACAAAGAGCTTTTGCGTCGGTTATGCTTCGAAAGTTGCACTTCCGGTGCATAACTTTTAATACTCTATGCAGTATTCCTTTATATAACAAAGTTATGCTGTCTGGCAAGTGGACTTGAAATTTGTAAAAAGGCAATATCAAATTTCCGCATAAGTAAAAACATTAGCTTTCACTGCCATATCGGTTTGAGCATTTTTAAAAGACACATTTGAAATAATAAATTATAGCAGCTTGATTTGATCATTTAAAACGATTAATTGAATTGATGTTTTAGCATAAAAACAGTTTAAAAGCAATAAAGAACTCTAGTTCTTTATTTTAAAGCAGCTGTGGCAAGTAGCTACTCGCCACAAAACATTGTATGACATCTGACGTCACGGTCAGAGATACTGGCCGATGCGCTTTAGGTCCGCCTCCTTGCATTCTTTAGTTTTTGAAAAAGTCGATCAATTATGTCATTAGCCCCGAACTGACATTACGGTTGCATACTATGGAATAATTTGTTTATATTGTAAATATTGTGTCTTAATAATTCTCTTTCCTTGTATTCTGTGACTCGTACACAATACATGTACTTTACCGCTCTCCCTGCTTTTTATTTACGCAAACCGCTACACAGCAATAAAGAACTTTAGTTCTTTATTTTAAAGCAATAATAAAGAACTCTAGTTCTTTATTGCTTTTAAACTGTTTTTACTCTCTAGAGTAGGTACACATTTAGCGTGTAAAATAGATAACAGAAAGATTCTGAACCAAAAACACCGAAAAGGCTGATGTTTTAGACAATGAGTTGTCACTCTCTTACTTATAAGGGTTTGAAAGAAAAAAATATAATCAAAATCATCGATATCAATTGAGTAACTGGTCAATATAGAGAGGCAACATCGCGGTATTTGTACGTACGTATAGTGGTACTCGTATATTGGCACTCGGTCACACAACTTTTCTGCGAGAAACGGGAGGAGAGTGGCTAATAATGAGTAATTAGTTTGATTATAGCTTTTAGCCCGTGTTGGTCCATCGGGACATGCTAGGGGTCGCTGGAACTAAGCAAGAAATGTAGAGCGGTCTTTCAGAAATATAGTCATTGGCAATTATTTAATTTTTAGGTATTGAAGATAATTATTATTTGTTTTTATTTTTGGGATTCTTAATCTTTATTTGGTATTTGGTTCATACTGTGTTCGAAATAATGATTTTTTTTAATGTCGCTAAAGTGATTGATTTGTTTTAATTGATTGTCAAATGTGCCTATTTCTTAAATAATAAAAAAATATACCTACCGTAATGTGTCCTTCCGTGGTTATGTGTTTTGGGTATTTTACTGCATAACTCTAGAACTAAGGTGAACTCACAGATATAAGAACATTACTTACATTTATATGTTTGTGGGTGAACTTAGATTTAGACTTGTTCTGTTAGAGTTAGACTTATGCCACAGCTCAATTATATTCAGTTATAGCATAATATTATGTTAAGTTAATACATAATTATTTCATGATTTTCAATAAGTACTTCCTTAGTGGGAACGACGTCCATTGTCACAGGCTGATTGTAATTTTTAATTTAATGCTTTTGTACTAGAACACCTGTGTTATAGAATATGTTATTTTCATATTTTAATTATTTTTAGTCATTTGACCGTTGTAAGAAAATATATCAATATACCAACTAATCCCTACATAACCGTTCATGTGTGCTGTTGTGTAAGCTGTATTTTAATTTTATGAAAATATTGTAACATTTCAATGTTTATTAGATGTTTGAAGCTTGTGCCGTGCAGAACCTTTTTACAAATGAGATTTATTTTAACTTTTGATAGGTTCTGGTGGCTATAGTAAAATTATCGGTGAAAATTTTTATTGTCTTTTATTAAAGGTTACAGTAGCACTAACGGTAGCGAATAAAAGAAACCATTAGTTTCTCTAGCTCACTCTTTCGATGGTCCATTCTTCAAATTAATTATACGATCCATAACGTTTTACTGCTTGTTTGATGTTGTTTTGATGAGGGTAATTTTTTTATAACACCGTCACCGTATAATTACGTATAACAGTACTTTTTTTCAAATAAACAATGATAATAATATAAGTATAATAGTAGAAAAATACAGATAAACATAGAACAGTTAGAATTTTTAATTTTCAAGTGATAGCTACATGTTAAATTCCTGTTTCCGTCAATTGAAAAAAAATAACTAGATCCTCATTGAGTGTTCCTTGCAGCAAAAATATAATAATAATAATATTATGCTCTATGCAGATACGTAAAACGGAACGTGCTCGAGTTCGTATGGTAATGGAGCAATTTCATTAACAACCGATGCCGGGATAACGTGCTTGTCGTGTAGATGTGCCCGTCACTGTAAACCACAATCGGATCCTTTTTATGTAGATTTCTTCAACTAGATAATGGCTGAGATACGACCCAAACGTTTAATTAAAGTCGCATGTTGGAAAGGACACGTGACTTCTTTACCGTAAAGATTTACACCGATAAAATCAAGGTACCTACATACATACTAACGGCTGTAAAATGCCTCTTGCAAGTATAAATATTATATCGGCAGCTATTTTTTGCATCTTTGAGTGTAAGATGCTGCAGCAAGATGCTGGACTACTACTGAGCATTTATGTGTACCTAAACCTCTATGGTTCTACTGAGGCGGTATCGCTCCCACTCTCGTGTAGGTATTGGAGTTTATTTTTAAAAGTGCAAGGGGCACAATAAAATACAATACAATAATTGTAGGTATAAAATAACTATTCAACTTGGGCTTAATAAATTTGAATGTAATTCTTCTATTCTACATACATAGGCATATATGTATGTACCTACTGATATCATATAGGAAAAGCTGTTTGAGTGTCGTGTAAGAGAAAAACAATGCATTGTTAGTAATGCATATTAAACGTTTTCTTGAATCAAATTTATATGTAATAGCTCTACTAGCAACCCATTAACAAAGCAATTATTTGTTCATGATACACATCTCGAAGCCTTGATATAAAATTATTATATGCATCTAGAGATCCTTGAGCAAGATATTTAACCAGAGCATTAAACATACGATTCTTTTGTTCTAGTCTAATAGTAAACAGATCTATCTATTCTAAACTAAGATAAACGAGTTCTGATAGATCTTCGCGAGCCGCATTAACTGATGAGTCAATGAGTGGGCTCAGACTTCGCTAATGTGGATCATTATAAGATTGTCCGTATAAATCATGTTTAAATAAGATTTTATTGGCCTCAAGGATAAGGTGACGCATTGATTTTTTAATGTTAACGGCGCAAGTAGGGTATGCAAAACCGGGTCCGATTTTAGATTTTGCAAACCCGGTTCTAGGGGCTGTCGGAACCGGGTCACCCGGT
>DWIY01000002.1:0-31774 GCA_018248615.1 Erynnis brizo brizo
GTATATCCATACAAAAAAAACGATCCGTTCGGTTAACGGAACGGCACGACATTGTGCGAAAACTCAGACTAAGCGTATAGGTTAATAGCAATTAAAGCCAGAGGTTTGATTATTAAATATTGATTTAAAAAAATCGCTGAAAATGTCATAGATTTAGGTTTAGTTTCAATATAACAAGTACATTGACTTAGATTGATCAAAATTTATTACAGCGTCTTGTCTATATTTATCTAAATAAAACTTATCTCTCTTTATTTATTTCCACTGTATATATTCCTCCAGAAATACTATAAGAAAACAGATCCAGATCATCCAATTTTGCAAGATTTTCTATAGAAATACAAGTTTTTAAATACCTAGAGATGTGATCGGCTCAGTTTTCTGTGTCTTTTTTTTCTGCAGGTCAGTACGAGTATAATAATATCTCTCAATTTTCGTGAAGCTTTACAGTAAAGAACTCTATATAGATTCTTCTGTCTCATTAAACCTAAATGGACTGGATGAATGTAGCCCAAATCGTTTTGAATAGAACAAAAACAGAACTAAATAAACGAACGCTTCTTTAACCAAAAATATGAAACCTTCTTCTTCACAGACCTATGCAGAGTACCTGTGTATCCTATTCGCGATAACACGATTTCGGTTGTAAAGGTGTTCTATTACCGCGTAAACAAAGCGGTACAGTTCGCTCCGCACGAAGTCGACAACCTACTTTCGCTTCAATTACAGACCTACGGGTTCGACAGGTTTAATTCCAGCCGACCCAGTTCCATAACATGTGTTTAAAGAATTGCTTCTCACTGTGAGGCTTTCTTTCTTTGATACTTTCTTTCCAAATGACAAAAATAATATTGAGTTTTGGGTGTGTCCGTGGTATCCGCAACATAAGAAATCCTAGTGTGTGGCTATTAGTATGAAGCGTTTATAAAATAGCTTTGTATAAAGTAATATCAATACCTAATGATTGTCATAATTTTGTGCGAAAATAATTATAGGTACCTATAAATTTCTAAATTAGAGGCTCTTTCAAGCCAAAAGCAAGATAACGTTAAAGACTTA
Organism: Erynnis brizo brizo; assembly: GCA_018248615.1. Taxonomy (NCBI): domain Eukaryota; kingdom Metazoa; phylum Arthropoda; class Insecta; order Lepidoptera; family Hesperiidae; genus Erynnis; species Erynnis brizo. The sequence continues at coordinate 1,060 of DWIY01000002.1, forward strand.
TCAGCATTAAAGCATTGTGTAGTACGACCCAGGTCTCCCTCTTGTGAAAACGAAGGCCTAAGTTACCTAAAAGACTCAGCAAACAGACTACTACTGGTAATGCAATGACCTGAACCTTACCAAGAAATAAAGAATTTCTTTTAATAGTTTTGCTCAACAGAACCTACTGTTTTTATAAACCATTTCGCTCAATATTCTAGGAACTCCAGCAATGAATAGAACGCAAAGCGTCAGTTTATAGCTGAAAGTGGCTGACGCCGCGTGCCAGCGTTTTGGTCGCGACGTGCCCGGCATGGTGATCCGATGCCATACAACAAACACCCAATGGATATTACGTTTAAACGAACAAAGCCTGTTGTCACTATTGAATGCATAAGTACATAATGCTTCACATTTATAACCTTTTAGGATTCTTTGCATCCATTTAAAATGGACCATTTTCCTTTCTGGACACAATAATATAGTTTCCTACAGCCACGTTTCCTTCATGAATACTGAACAAGATAATTTACCGAATTGTAATTTTTAACACTTTTAGCACTTTTACGCTTTTAAAAATAATCTGGTTATGAGCTTCAAAAGCAGTGTTTTGATACTACACGAAATCTAGCAAACAGAATTCAATTCAACATTGCAGCGAAAACGCTGAATAGAATTCACCGCTTTTTTGCTTTGGTTTGTCATAGCAGTTTTTACATCAACATTTCATGTATTTCCTTTGCAAAAATGTGTGTAGCATACGTCTAAAAACGATTAAAAGTAGTCACGAACAGTTTGCGACATCGACTATTGAATCTGGCTGAATGCGCGTGTCGCGAGTGAATGTACTGCGGAGTTGGCGGGAGATAAAGAAGGCGCAAATCGCGCTCGCGATCAAACAAATGCAGCCTTGAATAACTGAGCGCGAATGCCGCGGACACAACGGAGACGAATGGAAATATCCGTGCTTTTGAGACAGAATATGATTTGACGCATGGAAAAAATCTAGGGAAAAATGAAAATGGTGGGAGAGTAGATATAACGATAAATATGATAATGGTGCAGCTATAGAGATGTAACATAGTGTAATTCTAAGTATTGCTGTGCATGATACTCGAGTAGAGTTCATAGGAACGGTAATTAAGGAGACCGCATAGTATATAGTTGATGGTCAAGCCACACTACATCTACTGTTTTTGTCATTTCATTTAATTAGTAGAGACTTAATGTCTTTCTTAGCAGTATAATTATAATCACACAATAAAACAACGCCTATTTTGGCCAAGTGGCGGCATCGAGGTGTCCGGATTGAAATTAGAATTCAAGTAACACACAATGCCTAACAGTTCATCATCCTACATCCTTCACATTTTGAGAGGAGACCAGCCTTCGACTAGAGTTACAGACAAGGTCTGCGGCAAAAATATAAAATTCTTTCAATATTTTATATTGAAAGCTTATATATGACGTAAATATAATAAAATTATAGTCTCAGCACCCAGTGTGCCGCAGCCGCACCGATTTTCATAGACGTCCTTTCTTTATTTCAATTCGATAGTCGGCCGTCGGCAGTCTGTCGGATGTGCGTCCGTCCTGCGCATACTAATGCGCCTCTTATTGAATCCTCGTCATCTCTATTTGTCACCATTTCACTATTTACTGCATCTCAATTTGCATTGAGATGTTCGGCGCGGGCTTTATTTCCTTCTTTCATCCAATTCTTATTGATTGCAAAGTATTTTGTAAAGTTATTGGAATCTAGAATTATAATTGCGCTGTACTATTATAATTTACAGTGTGATTAACGATATCTTTTATATGAATTTGCAGTGCTTGACAGCTGATATCCATAGAAACTATTATGTATCATTAATTATTTCTGCTTAATTACTTGAAAGCTGCTTAGTTACTAAGTACTAGTAACTAGACGAATAATTTATATTTCTGCATTCCTTTCTCTTAAAGATGTAATAAATTATGTTATTTGATTAACATTTATTTTTTTCTACACTTAACTTTTCTTATAATACCAATTGTAAAAGTTTAAAAAGAAAACTCGGAAATATTCTATTTTTATAGCTGGTAGTGAATATGCAAATTCAATAAGCCTTCGATTTAAACCAACATCTGCCCGATCTACTATTCTGCACTTTATATAAACTTACCTACATTCAACTTACTCTCAAAAACTTCACTCTCTCTTTAAAAGTTGAAGGAAGTTTAAAGTTTTTATTCAATTAGACTTCTACGACTACTTCGTAAAGTCGATAGTAGACTTTGTAAGTAAAAGTTTCAGTTAAGAGTAATAACACACAGCAAACTGCGTTTTAAATAAAAGTTTGAAAGAATATTCTCTTTACATAAAATTTTCATATTAAAGTATAAGTTGAAGTATTCCATTTTTATAATGATAATCGATTGAATTAAAAAACTTCTATACCAATTAAAATGTAAACTACGAGTATATCCAATACAAATCAAATAAAAAAACCAACAAGCTCAATAAAAGTTGTTGACCCAAATCGGTCCCTTGCGGTACTCCGAACGTCATTTGCTTAGCATTTCTTAGAACGATCGCGCGAGCAATAAGTTCCGCGCGTCAGTGTCGCCTACATTCCTTCATTTATATTATAATAGCGGGTAGGGATCTTTCTTTTTTGGACTCGATCTGATACTCCGGATCGATACGGATCGTAACGTCTCGGATCGTATGAATTCGATTCAATACCCAAAAGATCCATTCAAAAAATCACGTTTATTTTTGATGCAATTAATTTATATTTGAATATCGAAATTTTACCCAATTCGCTGTACTGTGAGTCATATGTGACTCATACCCATTTTTGGCTATTATGTCTATTTATTGGCCAGGCAAACTTAGGTCAAGAAAATGATGGATGGTTGTGTGAAAAAAAAAATTATAGCAATGGAGTGTTAAGCTCTAAGGGCTATAATATTTCACCGGGACACCATGGTGGCGCAACCAGTCTCCGCTACCAGCATAATGTATACAGCTCTACAGTGAAGAAGAACAATGGAATTCTCACAATAAAACTCAATTGCTAACAATTTTTTTTTTCACTCAATCATTCATAATAACCCAAAAAACAAACACTTAATTCAAAAACAACAACTACATAAGTACAAACCTCCGCAATCATCCTCAGCATTCAGTCCCTAAATAACAACAAACCACCTGATCCCTTAATTAGCGCAGAGCAACTGCACGCAGTCTGCGGAGCGCAGACCCCTTGGAGAGGATTATGGGATGTCGCAAAGGACCGCTTTTAATCGTCTTTTTCAGATTGACGGGAAAAGAGCAGTTTTTTATGGTTTGAGTGCGTCGACGTTGATTTATGCTGGCTTGTGGAGTGCGTAAGGCTGCGCTCGTTTCGTACTAAATCTACGACTATGTTGACTGGCTGCAGTGTGAGCGATCCCATAGTATTCTAAGGTCGGGGTTGGTCGTCCGTGAACGTACGTATACGCACGAATTGAATTCGTTCGAAATCACCTCCAAGATGAGCGCGGCCTTTCTTAGAACAGTGCGTAAGGAATAAAGACCAGGACGATGCGTTTAATCGTGGAAAAATAGATGATTAAAGAGGATTGGTGCTGGAAGTTTCCGTGAGTACCTTGGAATGGATGCCGTGAAAAAATCCTTTTTCTTTCATCACGTGACATATCACCGAAACCCTGCATAGATTTATCGAGTCCACTATCAATTATTGCTGAAGATTAATCGAATAAACCGCACATTAATCGAGAGCTTTTTAAGGAAAATGTAATTACGACTATTTTATTATCTAATAATCGCAATTACTCGAACATTATCCAGGATTTCCTTTAAGATTTATAGAGAAAATATAATACTACTTGTAAAATGTTATTCCTTGAGAATCCAAAAGAATTTCGTTGAAAATAAGTGGTAAGTAATAAAGAACTTATTTATTTTTAAAAGAACCAGTGGAATTTATCAGAAGTTAAGAATTCTGTAACAAAATGAAAAGGAAAAGCTTTCAGGTATTTGTTCGAAATCAGTTTCTTGAAATAAAATGTTTTCTTTTAATATTTTCGTATCTTTTGTTTTTACTTAAGTTTGCCTGGCCAATAAATAGACACAATAGCCAAGCAATGGGTATGAGTCACATATGACTCATAGTACAGCAAAATAGGTAAAATTTCGATTTCCAAATATAAATTAGTTGCATCTGTTTTTTCACAAAAAATACAGTTAATTATAAATATCTACGCAAAATTAAATTAAAATTTATTGCAACTTGCAACCAAGTAGTAAGCAGGTCAGTCCCGAAGAGTGCTTGAACCTCGAAATTAATTTACCTCCGCCCCGTAGAGATAGCCATCGTTTACGTGTGATGGAGCCGGGAGACTGACGAGCTAAGCTGGGAACAAACTATAGGGCCACAGGTTCAACCTACCGTGTGATTTTGAGCTTCAATATATCTTTCGTTTTCTAGGTGCACATACGCAGTGTACTTTCGGCTCTTAGAGTGATACCTCAATGGGACGACATGGCGTAATAGCGACCGTATCCAAACAAATTGACAATTGGCGACGGTTTGGCAATTTCAATTTGTTTAGGTACGGTTGTAGTCTACAATGCCTGGTATGGTATGGTTCTAACAGATTTCTTAATAAAGTGAGTCGCGGTTGCTACTTAATGTCAAATAATACCTGTGCCATACGCACGAACACTATCGCGAACGTATTCGTATGGCAACGTTTATCGTTATACGGTAAATTTTAGTCAGTAGTATGTCATATGTCAGTCTGCCTGACATCTTCCTATTAGCTTAACTATACGAAAACTTTGAGGATTGTGTTCATGCTCAGGGCACTGAAAGAAGGAAAACACTAAAGAAATACAAGCGTCTAAAGAGATGATGAATACAAGTATCTTCCAACAGGATAGGAAACCCTATCCTGTTGGATTGCAAATTACGGTAGATATATTGCAAATGTGTTTTTGTCTAGGTCATTTATTCGTAAATGTCACTTGTTGAGTTCATCACAAAGATTAACACCAGCTGTTTGGCATAGAGTGTGCTGCGTCCAATAAATCTGTTTCTAGCTTGAAGGGTGCGTAGAGTGTGGCTGGAATATTAAGCGGGTAAGTGCAGCCTGTAATGAATGCGAGTCGCGGAGGCGCGCTGATGAATATTTAGATTTATTGACACCGACATACAGACTGAACGAGGAATTAATTCGGGACCGGTAATGGGACAGCGATGCGGCTTGCTGTGCCGCCTTCCGTCATTTTGCCAAAATAATCAAAATCAAGAGCGGTAATCCCCTACAAGCTATGAATTCAGATTCTTACTTGAGGGGTCGGAGTTCAGATCCAGTAGCACACAATAAAAGCTTTCTTTAAAAAAAATCGCGCTTTATAAAATTAAATATCACCTGCTGTAACGGTGAAGGAAAAAATCGTGAGGAAACCTGCATGTACTCCATAATGTTGTCAAAGGCATGTAAAGTCCTCCAACCCTCATTAGGTCAGCATGGTGGACTAAGACCTAGACAATCACATCCCTCCCCCCCCCCCCCTTAAAAAACCCAACGGAGGGTTACACACAGGCACACGCTAAAAATGTGCCATACGGGCATAAAGGTACACAAGCTGCAACCGCATGCCGTAGCCGCAAGCCGCGTGCGTCACCAAACTGTACAATTATAGGCACAATATGCCCATCAATTTATTGCCTATCTATGTTATCCGAGCCGCTCCATCCAATACCAATTACGCTACAATAACGGCAAGATCGTCCAATTACGTCGGCTTCAACTTTTTTCATTTTCATTTTTGTTCATTTCAAGTAACGCTCAACCCGAGGGTAGGGTTCTATTAATTAACTGTAGATGTTAGATGGTAACTAGGTTATTGCGTGGTTTTGGGTGGGCAACTCACATAAATCTAACTCACAAATCCAAATTTCTTTTATCATACAAAATTTGTTGGCTTTTTACCTCAAATTTTCGTCGTTCTAATATTATGAAACACTTCTTATTTTTCATTTCAGCCCTTCTTAATCCACTGCTGAACATGGGCTTCTTCTAATCGACACCATTCCGCCCGTTTCTGGGCCTTTTGAGTCCAACAGTTTTCCGCTATCTACTCCAGATTGTCTACCTGGTCGGAGGGCGCATGCTATTCGAGGATCTTTTATCAGTACTAATTAACGGACCTTCCATTCATTTAGGCCAGACCACTGCCAGTTTAGGGACTATTCGACAAAAATCCACCCTATACGGACACCATAAGCTGAAAGGAATTGTGTTGCGTTCTTCTAGTTGCATGAGGTTCCGAGGCTGTTTTAATCATTCATGAGTGTTATGAGTGAGGCTAGAGCGAGAATAGGCGATGGTTCATCGTTATTGTCTCTGACTATCAAACATTAAGCGGCGCCGCGCTTTGTTCAGCGACATATTGCTTCCGGCGGCTCTGCGCCTAAACTCATATTAAAAAATCGACCCCCTAACCGCCCACCCTCTCACAATTTTCGACTTTTAATGAGTTTCGCTTTGTAAGATAAACAAATTAGCTTTATGTCCAGACATGTATTTAGTTCGCTCCAATTTAAATTCTCTCCCCTCTTCAATAAATTTCTACTTTTGAGTTCCGCTTCATTGCGAGCCGTTCCGCTAATTGAAGTTTCAACTTACCTACATTTTGCTTACATCTGTTCTGTGGTCGCTATTCATAAAACCGCACCACTTGAAAGTTAATTTGCGCTTTATAAATCTTCCACTAAACGCCTTCAGCGAATTGAAAAATGTTGGGTAATGTAAATAAAATCACTCGCTTTTACGTTGTGTAAAATAAGCACAAATAAAATAAACGCATTTAGAAATTATTTGATTCATACTGTCATTAGATAAGTTCTTTAACAATCCGCTCACTTATTTAACTTTTAATTTAAAGCGGCTCTTTAATCCAAGCATTTGATATTATTGACTACAGTCAGCTCACTTGAATCTAGTGTCAATTTAAAAATGCATAGTAACAATAAAATGTAATATGAGCTGATGTGGTGGACTAAGGCTTTGCACTTTTAAGGCTTTGACTAAGGCTTTGTAGCGTAAAGAAGTCAAATGGTAACAGCGAGCCTTCTTCGTTTAAGACTTCATTTATAATTTAAGTACAAAAATGAAACAGTACTAATTTTCGACTATATTAATTTCTAGGTGCCTCACTTTAAAGTAAACGAATTCAGCCGTACCTACTACAACCACAAACTTACGCGAGCTCGTAATTTATGAGCGAAGCATTAAACGCATTTCCATAAACAAGCATGTTTGCAGCGATTGTTGGAGTTTGCATAGTGGAGCGGCGATGGATCTTCATTTATAATCACTTGCGCGAGTCGAGTGGAATGCAAACGCGCGACAACGCCCGTGTCAAGAATACATTAGGGCTCATTAGGCCTCGAGCACGGAAAGTATTTACAGAGGACAGGCTTCAGCTAGCTGATGTGGAGAGTTTTAGCGTAATTATTTTACTACAGAGCCCAAATTATCGGACTAAAGCAACTATTTGAACGGAATTTAAACGTTTGTAATAAAAAGATCTGGTTCAGAGAAAGTTTAAATTGTTTCAATACTAGAAACTTTTAATTAGGTAATGTTATTTCACATCAGCTTAAAATAGGAAAAAACCTTTTGTAATTGAAAACAAACACGTTGACAACAATAAGAAGGAACATGCAAAGAAGACAATGATATGAAAATAACAAAACCTACTCCTGCCTTCTCCAAACATTTGTAGAACCCCTGTGATTTATAAAATCGGGTCCGTGCTCCATTCAATGAAACTACCACTGAATAACGACACGCTACTTAGGAACAAAAGAGAAGGGTTCCTTCGAGTGACATGAGATTTAGAGGGGCTCGATGAAGGGGAGCCATCCATCGGCGGTCGATCGAGCGCGACGGAGACCTATCTTGGAATTACTCCGACCTGTGAAAGAGCAGGGATTTTCGACGAGGGCAGGTTAGAAAGGATGCCTGCAAAATTGTTAAAGAAATACTCACGAAAATACGATACTTTGGTGACGTGGACGCAAAGGGAATTCTTAACAAGGTTTCTGAAGCTGTGCTGTCATGCTTTTAGCGAGTTTTATTATTTTTGACTCGCTCCTACCCCTGACTTTGTTGGTGCATAAGGATTTTTATTTGATTCATTCGAAATATTTTATTTCTGCAGTCTAAATTTAAACATTATTCTTCACTAAAATACTTAAATTAAACTAAATCTATATCCTGCAATTTTATTTAGTAAAAAGTATCGATATTCTCTCTCTCAAACAAAAATGTACCTATAAAAAAATTTAAACTTTACGAATGCAGATGTTTCGATTATACTCGTATGATACGAAAAACTTAAAACATAGTAAAGATACAAAATCGCTTAGCTTACAGATATTACATAAGGTAGAAATGGTGATGAATGTAGAGATGAATTTAGCACTCTCCAACCTGGCAGGCGACCGGCGATCGGAGATCGGAGATCGGCGATGGGTGCGCTCGAGAGTTCCGACACGAACGAAAATCACTTGGAAATGTTCCAACCTTTAAAGTAGAGAATCTTTTCGATGGACTTTTCATTTCTCTCGCTGTTAAGGCCCGAAAACTTTTCATTCTCGACCTTAACAACCAATACATAGCTTCACGTGTCACACCTATGAGAAAAGTTCAGACTATTTCATAGAGAGTCTGTGGAAATGGATACGAACGTGATGACACAGTATAACGTGTAGTGGTTGACGCAAATGGAATTTTTAGAGACTTTTATATTTTGTTCAATCTCTAAGCCATTATTTTATAAAATTTTTACTAGAATGCAGGAGCATAATATTTTACAAATGTATTTTAGTTTACATTTGCTCGATATATGAAAATATTTATTCAGATAAATTGTAGACAAAAAACAATCAAATTACATCATTCACGTTTGTCATAATAATATAAGAAGACCATTAATGAACAAAACTAACATAACTCCCACCAATACACTTAGGAAGTGAGGTCAAGAACATTAGGCGTTAATAAAACTGGATAATGAAAGCAATGAAAGGGCTTCAATGGCAGGGCGAGATAAAGTCGTAAATAGTTTAACGGGCGCTAAATCCCGATTATCATCAAGTCGAAATATCGTAAATGCGTTACTGGTGTTTTATCGCCGGACAACGACGCCTCGTAAAACATACACGCAGGAGCTCATAGTGCTCATACATAATGAAACGGATTGTATGTGCACATAAAAGTGGTAAGACTGGTGGGCTAGTGAATGACTTGACAAGACGTTTGGAAAATGTGTGGTTGCTCTTTATTTTAACCACAATCTGTGGTGAGTTTTTGGACTACCTCTATGGCTTGGTGATAAAAGTGCTACAAGCTGAGCATAGGATCATCTAATAGATATGAATCCCTTTGCAGTGAAAAATTTATAAGTAGGGTTCCTAGTATAAATATGGTACTTGTCTGTCGCTGCAGCTCTAGTACCTAATATAAAAGAAATCTTAGTGTATGGTGATATTTGTATAACTTTTGTATATGTCCCGTTTACCTTCAATTTGCGTCGCTTTTACTTTTTCATCTACTCTTTTATCTTATTTGTGGCGCATAAAACCCTTTTCTATCAAATACTAAAGTCTATTGAAAGTTCATACGACCGCATGCCACCAAAATTAAAAGTTTCATTTCGTACATTACAGCCACGTTTAATGCATTCATGAACTACTACTGCTGTACTGCTGGCACCAGGCAAAGTTACTAACTGTCCATCGCTGTGACAACGTTCACGCTAAACTTGTGACCAACTGAAATACTTCTACTGTTTTGGAATCAAAGTTAGCACGAACTGTATGTTAATCGTAGCTTTATTCATGTATTAAATTTGTGGGACTTTAAAATCATTGAAATGTTTGTAGAAACCCCAACTTTGTTACAAAACAAAAACTGATATTGTCCTTGACATCAATCAGGATTTACAATAATTTAAATCAATTGTTAAAAAACGGTATTTTTACGCAGTTTAGTCTGTATGTAAATATATGTATGTAACATATATGTAAATGTCAAAATCCGGCTCGAAGGATCAAATAACTAACGTTACACATTAAATAACAACAGACGCTGCCCACTATCATTAATATGGCAATTTTTTCGCAATGAAATGTAAAGTTCGCTATTCGTATTAAGTTGTCTTTATTTTGAAGCTTTGTTAGCTTCAAATGGAAAATAGATTCCAAAATTTGATTTCGAAAAGAGTTGGATAGCTAAATATTTAATTTTAACTTAACCAATGAAGATTTCTAGCTGGTACATGTCCATCTCTAAGACAATGCTTTGACGTGCAAGTTGCGCCAGATCACGAAACATCCAAGACAGACTGTAGTTTGAATCAAAGTTAACACACTGCATATACGGAGGATATCTTGCTGCTTCGAGAGTTTCAAACTGTATTGTTATGTATCCTTTACATTGTAGTCTGTTTGGATTACACTTCGGCTCTGCTTTGCTATTATACTAGGTTTTTACGAGTAGTTTAAAGCAGGGAGAAAGGTTGAGTTTTTTGGGAAACAAAGTCTTGAATGAACATGTTTTGTAATGCATAATTATTTTATTTTTTTAATTTACGCTTCTACGAGTACATACAAAGTTAACTTTGAAATCTGCTCGTTTGCAAGTAATTAATTTATCTATTTGCTTTAATAGGTAAACAATTGATGTTTTTGCATTTTTAAGTATGACCACAATTTTTCAATCTGTATGGTTTGATTAAAAATTTGTTTGAAAAAGTGTAATTGTTACAACCTAATCGAAATCATTTAAAATGATAAAATTGATATTGAAAATTTTTCTTATTGCAAGATTTTTAGTTATCTTACTTTTCTAACTTCTTTGAATTATATCTTCAATTAATGTGAAGTAATTTTATGCATACGATCTTACTTGACAAGCATTCTATTACCAATTAAGAAGTGGCTCAAGCTCGCTAATGGCTACATTTTAAAAATCTAACCAAGCATCGATAGTATCGCAGTCGATTTTTATAGCTTTAAAGAATTAAAGAAGAACCAGAGTGCGGGTTTGCACTGCAACGCGGCTCATTGGTTGCATGCGGGCCAGTGTTGACCAATACCTGCGAACAACAAGTATCTAATTGTTTTGTTTCAGGGTTCGATACGCAGCCCCAGTGGGGGCTTACTATACGGGCTAGTAACCAACCTTAGTCCAAAGTGTTCTCCATACTCATATTCGTAAATTCGTGTCTTGACTTCTGTTGATAGACATGCATTGAATATAAAGTGAACAAACATACAATCACGTTCCCTCGGAAAAAGTAATGTATTTTCTTTTCACTTTCCAGTTCTGTAACTATATTTAGACAAAACGGTACATCAATACCACGATCTTTTTTGCCGTCAAGGAGTTATGCCAGTCACAGCGTCATTTTTCCATCAAACAGTCTTCTATTTTATTCTTTAGGCTTCGTCTTCACACACACACTTCACACAAACTCTTATCAATATTTCACTCCGATTCATCGCCAATTAAAGACAAACTTAAAATTAAAAATTTTTTGCTTTTTGGTTCTTAAATTTCAGTACTAAAATTATTCAGATACATACACCACAATCAACGCCACAACGAAGCCTTTAAACCACTCACCCCATTGATATTCCTTTTTACCTTTCGTGTATTTGAACTAGTATTTTCAGTGAGCCAGTAGTATCGCTCGCGCTCCAACTTCGCCAAATAAAACTCCGTTATTAGTTCACCTGCTCTCCAGTTACTCCGCTTCGTGCGGGTAGTTGGTAATTTTATTGTATCGCAAGCCTTTGATACTGTTTCGGTGGAAAGAACTGTCTGCGTTGTTTCGAAAAGTATAATCAATTTGTGTTGTTTTGTGGTTATCTCGCGCTTTTACGGCTTTAAATATTGACTAGTAAAAGTTTTATGTAGGCATCGCTGATGATTATGTATTTGAAAGATTTAAAAGATTTACTGTTAATAAAGATTACATTTTATTAATCATTTTTGTATCACATAAAACCTACTTCCACCTTAAACCTATCGATCTTTTCCTATGTTGAAATTCTTATCATACTTACAGAGGTTGGCAATCAGGAGGCAGAGTCGATTCAAGGTAATGTTGATCAATGTGGTCGTATAATATTGGCTCCTTTATTTCTATCTCTATCTTATCAAAATCTCATTAAGGCTTAGATACTTAGCTCCAATCAGATTTTAATAAAATAGTATCTAAAATGTAAAGTTATTGAGGCGTGTAGTAAAATTAAATCATTTTAGAAAAATAATGACTCTATGAAATGTTAATTTGAGTACAATACTGTGTCATGATAAAATCTTTGAAAAGAGCCCTTGGAACAAAAATAATCCTCAAGCTAGAGTGTAATAGGTAACATTAAATATTGGACATACAATTCGTCGCAGTATCGCAAACAGTAAACAAAGTAGTATTGTCAGCAGAGCAAATAACTTCGATAAGAGAAGCACTCGTCCCGAGCGTTGAGCAAGCAACGGCGTCGATTGTTGGCGGGACGCGAAAAAGCGAGCGGCGAGTGCCCCTTCATTAAATATGAACGGAGCGGATATTACGCCGCTCGTCGCTCAAATGCTAATTAACATGTTCCTTCAGCCTCCCAGCTCATCACTGCGAGGAGCCAATTTTTCGCTGTCATCCAACTAGACAATAAAACCCATCGGAGGGTATTTTTCCTCGACGACGTCATTACTGCGGGCGCTCGCTTCATCGAGCGCTTTGTGCGTCCGTCGCCGCCCTCGATCCTTCTTCCTCATCTCAATAATAATAATTAGGACAATGAAACTCATCGTTATCTTTATTCACTTTTTTATTGAGAAATTCGAGTTCATTAACATTAGTTTAATTATAAATTCATTCGCTAGCGTAAAGTCTAAACAACCTGCTTGCAAGTCCAGTCTCGGCCCCGGGGGCTCTCGCGCCGCGCTCCTCTAACGACTAACGGTACTATAAATCTATGTATATTACAACGGATCACCTCTGGCTGCACGGCTTATTGCTAGGGAGTCGCTCATCGTGAGGAACTAGGACACCTCAGACTTCGAACGCTTCAAATAAACTCCGAATATCAAAATATCGTCGTTACGAGTAGAGAGACGAAGGGTCGTTGTACGTAAAGATTCATTAAATATTTTTACAATTCGCGTCTCTAAACGGTATATACATCGAATGCGCATTTAAGTATATCGTTATTATTATAAATGACTAGAAATAAATTTTAATAATATTCGGCTGATCCTTACGCTAACGTGTCCGTGCATCGTGTACAGTAAAATTATCTTATTCACCTGTCTTATAATTCGTTTAGTTTTCCGTAAGAAGTATCTATAATTTTTGTAAAACTCTATTAAGGTATTCGATCGACCGGTAACATTTGGCACACTAGAATTAACAAAATATTACAATTTTCATTATAAATATTTATCAAAGAGTGTCGATGCTTACAATAGCGATTTATCAAATCTTACTTTTAGATTAATTGAGTAGACAGCGCGTTATATAGAAAGAAACTTCACAAAGTGTAGTGACAAATGAGTGGGGATTAATTTTTGAATGAACGATCGCATCATTAGGAGAGACAAATCGCTGGAGAACAAAGTGGTGAGAAGTGTGACTTGGCGGAAAGTGGCGGAAAGTGGCGGACTCAGCGGAGACAGACCATGGACGGATCGTACTTAAGATAAAACGGAGACAGAGCTAACAAATTAATTACAAATTTCAATTAGAACTCACTATAAACAATGACTTCGGATTACATCGAGGTGACAGAAGAGGCTAATAAATAGGAATACAATAGGCTTTCGCTATACAATGCAATTTGATATAAAAGGTAACTAATTATTTAGAAACAAGTACAGCTAAAGATCGTTTTAATAGGTACTTTAATGTTTTGATAGAGAATACACTTTATAGTTTTTATTGCTATAATATCAAGTTTAAATAAATATTAAAAATGAGCGTCTTCGGCAGTGTTACGTAAGGCATGTTCTATGTTCCTTAGCGCGAAGCGAACGTTACGTCAGGCGTACCGACCGACTACATCACTTTAGCTTCAGCTAAATGTTCAGTGTTGACAATGCTTCAGATTTACTGTTGACTGACATAACGTTCACCTGTAGCGCCATTATTGCTTGTCGAATGTTAAGTTATAGCTTGTATCATAGAAAAAGGAAGTAAATAGAACGGCACTAAAAACATTTGTTATGAGTCTACTGTTGCAATTTAAGCTTTTGATTGATACAACAAGCTTATTCTACCACTGTGACAGTCGCAATGAGTGAGAGTAATAGAATGAGCTAATATGCGCTCAGTTGAGCATCATCTAAGGACGTTAGCACACGGCCTATTTTAAACGTGTCGACGACGTGCCTTTTAAGACGTTGTTTTCGTCACCATAGATGATAAAGAGGTTGAGCAATGAGTTTTCTTTTTAAAAGGAATACTTAAACAGTGTAGTCCTAACCAGCGTCATTGCACAATAGAAAAAGAGGAGTCTCTAATCAAAACGCGAAATATACGAGCGTCTACAACACGTCTGTGTGGTATTATACTTTACCCGTGTACAATATTACAAGATAAGGTTTCGAATCTCATTTGAATCTCTATATCATTATCTGCGTGTCATCGCTTAAAACACGCCGTGTGTTTACGGCCTATCGTACGCCTGCCACACAGGTAGCCGTTCTATCTACTCGCTATTCCCACGTGTTGTTGGCAGGTCACGGCAGGTTGGTGTAGAGGTGCGGCGGCGCGGCGAGCGCGGACGCGAGGCGCGGCGCCAGCGGCCGGTACTCCTTGCCCGAGCGCGGCCGCAATGTGCTCGTTGTCTGACGCATCACCCTGCACAGACATCATTAAATTAATATCGCTGCACACTCTTCGCACTCAGTTTGGAAGCGATTTACTTTACTTTGTTTTATTTTATCAATCCTGACCTTAGAAATACGAGTACAATGAGAGAGCTACTAAGTTATACTTACTAAGTAAGTAAGTACAACGCACTAAGCACACGCACTGTGAGTGCTCTTATAGCATTTGGGATATTAGCTGGGGCAATTAGATGGGCTCCCATTAGCACTTTGAGCGCGGCCTTAGATTTCCCGTGTCGTGGATGCCATGGGCATATACAAGACAAGACACAGCACATTCATAAAAATGTGCCTCACCTAACCCCTGATATTGAAGACCTTTTAATAAGTTCTATCTTCTATCGAGATTAAAAAAAGCCTAAAATTTTTCATCACATTCCGTTCAGTCTTTTTGGCGTGAAACTTTTAACATAAGTAAATGTGTCTTTCGAGCCACCACAACCAAAACACAAAAAATAACTAAGTCGTTTGTATCGGATATCAATACTTTACCTCATAGTTATAGGAGTATCGGATGATGAATGCGACGAACAAATGGAGAGAGTTTCAATGTAATCTGACATGTCCGATGTGCCGCTTGATGTGCTGTGAGTATCCACTATGCCTGCGAAGAAGACAATAAGTTAATTGACACGATTACAAACATTTAAATAAATATAATCAATGTTTTGAAAACCTACTTCGAAGTGGTTGAACTGTCAACACAGGAACCTCTGCTTCAGCTGAACAACATTTGTGAGTAGTGGGCGGTGGATGTCGCGGCGGCCCCGATGACCGCGAGCGTCTGGGAGGCGTTCCTCTTGGAGATATATTAGCTCGACGCGAGCTACGGTATCGTCTCCGAGCTGCTGCCGTCGTCGCTGGTAACTCAAACTCGGTCACCCCTGGCACAGCTTCACCACGAAGCGACCAACTGGAAACTCCTGAATCATTCGAGCTCGAAGAATCCCTGTTCCCTCCTGTCGTAGTCGCATTACCCTTTACTTTAGACGCTTCGGAGCTATCCGCGTCAGAATGTTTACTGGTTGCACAATCACAGGGAGTATTCGGTTCACCAGCTCCCAAGTCTCTAAGAGTTTCTATAGATGACGCAGATCCTCGTGAACCAACGCTGCCGTCAAACTCCTTCACGTCTTCGAGAAACCGTGACGAGTCAGCTGAACTTGATCTCTTTCTATACTCCGTGCGATCTCTGACGCCTGGCCGAAGCTCTACAGTTTCACCCGGCGATGTTTTATTTTCATCCGGACCACACAGTGTAGGATTGCTTGCGGATTTTTCATCGAGTAACCTACTGATAGGACTCTTTGCCGGATACTTCAATGTATGGAATGCAAATCCGCTTATGGGTGACATCGGAGTATACCCAGCTGCTAAAGATCTGTCTTGTTCAAACTTATTACTATCCATTGTGTTAGGCTCCATCATTAAATACTCGTCATGAGTACCACTCGAAGAAGCCTTGCAACTAGATTCACCATTACTCTTGCTTTGGGGATGCCCACATTTTGTGCACATGCTTCTTCCATTTACCGTTGTAAATGAAGGTTTCAAATTAGCAGTTAGTGCATTTAGTTCTGCTTGTGTAACTCCCGCTTTTCTTAGTAAATCTTTTGCATTTTCATAATGTTCCAATGACAAAGCAAAGCTTAAATTTTCGTAATTCGCTAAAGGACCATCTTCTACTTCTAATGTTCGTGAATCAAAACTGCGAATCAGCGAATCATCAGGTGTGATAGTACCTTGCGGATGAATTTTCCGTTTTGTTTTTCTGGATAAATCAATAGTAGCATAAAGTGCGCCTTGGTCTGTAACATTTGGTATAACATTTTCTTTATTTGGCACTGTCGTTTCTTTGGCATCGGTATTTCTTTTACAATATGGAAGCTTAATCCAATTGTTGGCCCAATCTGTCACCCTCTTGCAAGGACAGTTAGCAGGTTGAAAATTCTCTTCGGTATCAATAACTGTGGGTTCCTTTGGCCTTTTTCCAAACTTGAGCAAACAACCACATGGTTTCTTTAATATTAGGGTATTAGAAGTAGCGCTTCTTGTGATTTTAAATAACTCACTATTTAGACATTCCTTTAATCTTTTGGGAGTGTCGTAGTACTCTCCATCAACCTGTAAATAATAACACATCGTTAGCAAATTGAAATAAAAATTAAGTTACAAAAATATAATGTGTAAATACCTCAGCTGATGGAATCTTCGGGACATCATAATTTTCATAGGGTCCTACTTTTAATGGTTTACTTTCACTAAGACTAGATAAATGTGCATGACTGTACGATCGCACAGGAGGTGGCATCGGCGGCTTTCTCGTAAGGTTAAGTTCAAGTTTCGTAGGCTTCGGTGGCCGTTCGGGTGGTGGCTCGGAACAGCGACAAATTTCTTCAGTCTTACTATTTACAGAAGGTACATCATTGCTTTGTAAGGATTCCGGTGCATAAGTCTCGCTGTGTGTTTCATCGACCTCTTCCATCGTCCAGGCAGGACTGAAATG
Source organism: Erynnis brizo brizo (assembly GCA_018248615.1). Classification (NCBI taxonomy): domain Eukaryota; kingdom Metazoa; phylum Arthropoda; class Insecta; order Lepidoptera; family Hesperiidae; genus Erynnis; species Erynnis brizo. Next base: position 18,503 of record DWIY01000002.1, read on the forward strand.
TTTCGCTCCCGGCGTCAGAGCTGCCGTCGATGATCTCGAGAGGGCTCCTAGTTTTGATATACAACTCATGCAGCGCTCCAACATCACGTTCCCCTGACCGGTCCAAGGTGTGGATTCTGCGCCTTCCACGGTTTCATTAACAGATACAGTGTCTCCGAGGCCCATGTCATGAAAGTGTGTCCGCTCTGCTGAAGGCCAGTACGGGGAGATGGCACCGTGTTCCTCACCATTATATGGATCTTCATACAAGCGTAAGTCCGTCGGTGGTAAGGAGCGATCTATTGTGTTCAATTCAGACAATCTTGTATCTGGTCGGAAAGCCTTGTGAGATTTTGGACTTTCAACACCTATGTACACAATAATAAGTTCATTAGTAAAATTCTTTTAACTTTGGATATCAGCAAGAACATCATTTAACATAATAATATCAATTCTTTGTGTATATTTTAAAAGATAGATAAACATACCGTCATGTTTCCTAACGTTGGGTCGTCTCCGAGGCGAGAGTTGCCCTCTGGATGCGAGGTCGAAATCCCGCGCGATGTCGGAGGCCTGGTCCGTCACCAATACATGTAACCCCTCCCCCTTGCCGCAGTGCGAGCCGCCCTCGAAGCAGAACCGACCCTCCACAACCCCGTATCGCCTGCATTCGAAAAAATTAAAATAAACACTCCTATTTGCATAAGCTTAGACGATTCAAGTTTAGAAGATTAGGGATTGAATTTTATTCGTTGGGGTTTTGAGTTGATTGAATTGAGGATTACGTCTTGCTTTTTATTAAGTTCATCCTCCAAAGGATTTTAAATTTTTCATTTTATTCTTATAGAATTTATTGAAAATTTACAAAAAGATGTCATAAATTACTTTAAAATAGACGACAGAGGTTTATGTGCATAAGTTACATATTTAAGCGAGTAAAGCTTCGCTAAATATTGTGAGCCCTAAACGTAAAACGCTTAGCTTCATTAACAGCCGTTAGAATCTAGAATTAGCAGAAAAAATAAATTAGAATTTCTATTTCTGAAATTTTTACTTATTATTCTAACTTCTGCTCCGTAGGGAATCGATTCCAGGATCCCCCATGCAGCATACTAGTATATTAAGCACTGTGCCGTGCAGATTATGACGATTAAGACTATCCTTCACCATTACATCAGGTGTTTTACTAAGACTGAGTACCTAAGATGGGCGATCTCCCAGACGCCGAGCAGGCGGGGCGGCACCCCCGAGGTGAGGGCGAAGCGCCGCTGCAGCAGGTGCAGGCGCGCCGGGCCCGCCGCCAGCCGCCGCGAGCCGCCGCCGCCGCCCACCAGCACCAGGTACTGCCGCGCCTCGCCCAGCTGGGCTGTTACCTTCACCTGCACACAAAAATCATTTTTATTTTAGGTTCAAGCATACAGACAGACGGCCACCGTAATTGGTCACCGTCGCCTATGGACACGAGCAACGGAACTACGAAATTTACATACAATTCTCGTACATAATTATGTACGAAACAAGAAAGTGAAAAACTGAATGCGGAGGACTGCCACAAACCCAAGTTGTGAGGGTGTCTCTCCGTCACTTCCTAAACTATTCCAATATAGATTGATGGAGATCACCAAGCCGTGTTAGATATACTAAAACCTCCCTCGGTCCGATGGTCTAATGCAGACCACACAGTCCGAAGCACTAAAATGAGCATTCAATAGCCGCCCCCAGCTCGTTGCCTACTTCTATATTTATTAGCTGTCTGGTCACCAAAGTATACCCAATCAAATCAAAAATCAGTATCAGAAATGATTTTTCGACTACTAAAATATCATAATTAGATAATACCTGCCACTGAATCAGCCTCTCGCGCGTCTCGAACGCCAGCACCGCGGTGAAGTCCCGGCAGAGCAGCGCGAGCGTGTGCGAGTGCTTGTCGAGCGTGAAGCCCGCCTCGCAGCCCAGGTACTGCTGCAGCGACAGCGAGGCCTTGCTCGCCGCGCCGCCCCATCGCGCCTTCGAGTCCCGGTACACTTGGAGATGCACGCAATCTGCACAAACATGAGATGTTTAGACGCAGTAATCACATGCCTATAAAACCCATTAAAACTCTACGAGCTCTATCACGTGTATTTGATAATAATTGGTACGTATTTTGACTCAAGCTATAATATTTTGTCTAGAATGCAAAGGCTATTTTTTGACAGTTAAGTAACGTCTATAAAATGTACATACCATACACAGGATATCATGTCAGAAAACCGAACCGTGACGAATTGGTTTACATCGTCCGACCTAACTACAAAATGATTCATCGTAGAAACATTATTTTAGTTTAGTATCATTATTTAGCTTATACATATTATAATCAACTCACTGCTAAGACCTTGAGTTTGCAAAATATTACTGGGTAAAATATTTAAAGTCACTTTTATTAAGTAGATGACCAAACAAATTCTGTGGAACTATCGAATACCGATTGAGCACAAAACATAGTTATAAGTATTTTAATAAATTCGTGCTACGAAACAAAAATTAAAAATATCAATGTGCACAAAATAATATCTCAAACGAAATCAAGCCGAAGTAATTTAGATATCATTCCCAATATACATATCAGAACGCCCTCACACAAAGGGATATAGAATGCGCCATCGTATCATGATCATGTCGTTTGTAATATTGAGTTTTAAAGCGGGGGTTGGCATCGATCGCCGATAAAAACGCGCCTCGAAGGAGGGTAGCCTCACATTCTCCGTATTTTATGGAGTCGAAAATCAGCGTGAGGAATCCTTTGTAGCCGGCGATGGGGCAGGGTATGGGATCACGCAGTCAGCTGTGAAATACCAACTCATCGCACATGGCGTGACCTGAGCTTGCTTTTATAGGCATTGAATTGGTTTACAAAAAGAAAATATTGGCTCGCGTATATCTTTATTATCATCCTAAATGTTTTCGAACCTCTTGATTCTGTTCTTTAAACAATAGCCGCCTGTAGATGAGACTGTTATTGTAAGCATACTTTCACATAAAGTAATATAGAAAAAATAGTTCGATGATCTAAAGAATAATAAAAATAAAATCTAGAACATTTATCCTAATATCACAACGAAGATATGCATACAATAATCCGCATAAAAATAGAGTTATCATTCGACCTTCTGATTAAAGATATGCCCTACAAATGTGAATATGTTTGCTATTCTCACCGTCGAGAATGACATTTGAGGGGAGCTCCCCATTCCCCATATTCTCTTATCCTAATCTTTTCGTACAGATTGCTTTTGTTTATCATTTGCTACACTTAACATAGCTGTTGCAGTGTTATATTTAATGTGAACGAAAATTATCTTCGACAACCGCTATTCAAAAAAAAATTCGTAAAATGTATCAAAGTTTATTAATTTGTTATATTAATTATCTTTACTTTGTATTTCTCTTCTTTTCTTCTTATTTATCATAATTATAACTAACCTATTAAGTACTAAAAGATATTAATAACTAACGTGTAATTTTTTCTTAGACTTTCAAAGTAAATGTATTTATATTGTCACCTTTCTTACGGTTATTTTAATTGAAATTAAAAACAAAACCTTATTTGATACCTATTGCTAAGTTCCAACATGTGTGGTCTACCGACATAGTCATTTGACTATCTTCGTGTGCGGCACCATTACAATCGGCCTTTTACGATTCATAAACATCTACTGACTGTCCTTAGTCCTTATCCAAACAGCCACTTCCTTCTACGCTTAACTACTTGTCTAAACAACCGGCCGATTCAACCGAAGACATTGGTTTCTCTCGAGCGATTTAATTCCCAGGAATCTCAACTCTGATTTTATTAACGCTCAGTAATGTTCATTAAATTAACGCTGAGAGAGGATTTTCTTCGTCTCGGAATGAGTATTACCGGTCTCTTGGCAAATGTTGCGAATATTCTGAAGCGAAACTTCGGAATAATTGTGTGATTTAAAATTTACGGTGATACTGTTATGCTAACTGAGTTGATTCAGATATCATTGTTACGTTCGGTTCCGCTTCCTTAGTGATTTTAACCGCTTTATATTCCATTAGTAGAAAATTAGTTTTACAGAAGAATAACTTAAAAATAATATTCTTAAGTAAATTTCATTGTCATTCATGCCTCTAGGCATTGAATTATTTTTTTAAATAAATTTTCTGGCCCATTCTCTGCTATCTGAACGACCTAAGATAGTCCAACATTTTTTTTCTAATTTGCCTTTCTGTATTCAGTTGTTTTTGTTGTTTATATTCGTTTTCGTCCCCATTTTGCAAATTGCCTGTTCTTTGTACAACAAAATTCTAATTTTGACAAGCAGATTGAATCTTTCTCGAATAAAATCTTGAACGTTATGTTTCTTTTCCGCGAGTAATAAGAAGTGGCGCGAGTCCCATGCATTGACATTTTGAGTGGTTCCGTAATAAGCGCTCTTCACGCGCCATTAGCCCTCTGCAGCGCCGCTGACAACACGCTTCGCTACAACCATTTATTACTCTCGTCGTATTTATTTGTTGATATTTACGATTATATTATAACGTTCTTACGGAGAAACATAAGTAAGAAGCGGTATTTTTTCGATGCAAATATTTCATGTTGATGTTCTGACGACATTCTCAAAATTATTGGAATGTTTGTGTTGCTAATGTTGTGTTTGTAATAATAATTAATTTAGCTGTCTTTCAAGTATGTAGGTAAAAAGTTTATAACAATTGATTGATGATATGGAATAAAAAAGATGGATTAATATTTTATCATCATCGTCATCGGATTTTAGAGATAGTGACCATATTATTATGATACTCTTAACGCCATAAAAATATGGTTGTATTTACGCACTTTTATTGTTTGAATAAAGCATTAAACATTTCCATGCATACAATCCTACACATTTATTTCTGCCATGACTACAGAAATTTAACGTTAGTTTTCATAGAGAAATATCCTCGAAATAAATCAGGAATATCATAATCTCTTTTCGCAAATGAAGAGATTATTATCCCTAAATATCCCTTACTCAATAACCCGTATCCCTTTAATAGAAATCACTGAGCGTAATGGGCGTGTACGTGATCCAACCGAGTAACAAGGTGTGCTCACTCAGCTCGACCAGTGCGGACAGGGTCCCTCGCCGCTATTACACTTTCCATTACATTTCAGTTGTATGATATTATTCGATTGAAAATACGTTTATTTTATATTTGGTATAGTTTTACCCTTTTACGCAGTGTTGAGAAACGTTGAACATACTTTTAGTAGAGTCTTGATAGCGATTTGTCTTTGATTGAATAGTTCTTACGCAATGACTACTTAAGAAATACTTAAGCTTCTTTGTTATTAGTTTACTTTATCTTTATAAGAATCAGTCCTACTACCAGAATTGAATTCTGGATTGTGAAATGTGGACTGTTTGAATCATTTTTAAATAACAATTAACCTTTATTTAGAATTTTATCAGTTTCATTAATTACATTTATCACGATTATATCTACAAACAAAATAAAGACACATAATTATCATCATATAATAATTACCCGTAATTTAATTTAATTATCTTTAAATGGATAAGCAATTCATCAAAGTCCGTTACTTTAAAGATCATCGATCACGGTCATTTAATCAGTTCATTACAATCTTATAATAATATCCACATAGATTTAATATTTTCTACACTACTGACTACGCAACGAATTTCTTTGTTAGTAACCTTAGCTACTTAATTTATATTTCTTTAATTTTTCTTTTTTTTTATAGCTCAGTAACGTTTTCGTAGTTATCCGTTTCAGTATTGTTGTTCGTTTTCGTTTTGTTCACTTGATATGTTAGCGCTGGTGCAGGCTGGCATATCGGCGCGGCATTAACGTCCAATATGCGCCTGAACCGGCCTCGGCGCTGAAATATTCAGCCATTCGCAGTGTTTACTCGTTCCACCGACGCACCACTCGCAGCGACAAACAGCAATATTAATAAAGTTAACACACTCCACGCGTACCGCGCTGCTGTCCGCGTGAATATTTGAACGGAGCCTATTGGAATTTTTGAAGATCGCCATTTACAGACAACATCTATGTGATCTTATTTATTTTATGAAATATACATTTTAAAATCAGAACAATGCTTAACTCTACATTAGTATCATAACCAACTGGTTTTGCATGTGCAAGTGCACATATTATTATAATAATAAGTTATAATGTTAATTCAACTGATTATAACATACAAAAACAATTGTTGGGTCGTCTTTAAATAAATAAAAGACCTCAAAATTATTTAATGAATAATTCATCCCCAAGAAATGATATAAAATTTAAGTTGAAATTTACTCGTTAATTGCAAGTTCAGTCTAATTATTCCGTCGAATGCTATCGTATTAAGCACACCAAAGTTTCTTAATGCACTTGTAATATTGAATTTTATTTCCTTCGCATAATTTATGCTACGGCAGGTGGTTATTTAGTATGACGGACGATAAATGTACAATTATTACATCACTAATACATCTATGGATCACTAGGATGTCGTAAATCGAGTATTTTCTTTAAAAAATCAGAAAGACAGTTAATTGCTGGTTGATAGTAGGAAAGGGGATGTATCTATTTATTACAACTACAGCAAAAATAAAATACTTTTATTGATAAAATAATTTCGTTTCTTATCAAAATTACCGCTAATCAAGTTCCACAAAATTAACCACATTTACTTTAATTCAATTCCAAAAGTGTTGGATTCAACACACAATTTCAAATTCAAATCAGCTGGTTCGGACGTTAAATTGCAGTCGTCCAACGAATGCGTTTAAATAATGTGCAGTTGAGTTAAACGTGCGATCGTTAGCGGCCGACGCTGTTCACGTCACAATGCGCACCAATTAAGTAACAGCGACTTGACGCCTCAAAGCATACATGGAAACACGCTGTGAGGTGAACTTCTGATAGAAAGAACGGCAAAAACCTAAAAGAGTCTTGCCAGGCAGGAAAATGAAGGCGGCACTTCTGGAGTAGCAGAAACCAACATAGCAAAGGACGATCATTAAAAAAGCCGCCTTAAAAATAAAAACCGTGAAAAAATTTAATGATACAACAAAATAGATTAATAAACTTTTGAAATACACTAGATGATAAGTGTAAATTAAACTAAACAAATATCTCGAAAGAACAAGCATTGAAAAAGGGAAAATAAGATGCTTATAATAAATTTCATTTAGATGAATTATACCAAGTACACAAACTAAAATTTTCATTAAAATAAGTTGAAATCGAAAAGTTCTTGAACATTTCGTACCTAATAAGTACACCATTGACAAATAAGATTAAAATTGCGTCCCTGAATTTACGAGTCGGACGACACTATTTGTGTTGCAATGAGCTCAGTAATTAATGTAGAGGCTGAGCCGTGAGCCGTGCGTCATGATCACGGCTCCGTCGTGCGGAAACCGCGGCGCGGCCGGTGTCAGCGCGCCGAGATTGCAGCCTCGATAATATTACGAGTATATCAGACACACAACACACAACGACAACTAAGTTTACAGGTAAACAAGATTTAGCAGCGCGTGTCTACAATCAATCAAACGATGACATTGTTCTAGAAGATAATTAACGAGTACATAATTATGGATTCTTTTGGTGTATGTATATTATGTAGATAAATAGATTGGTTGGATAGGGAACTGCATGTCTCATATATTTTTTTTTATTATGCTTATAATTATTATGTTATTAATTATTAGTTAATTATCCATTTATTTCCGTTTTGTTTCAGTGATGACAGCTTCAGGTTTTGAAATTTCTTTTAATGTCTTTAATTCGCCTATTTCAAATATCTGTCATGAATTCCACATTTCAATAACGCAGAAAATATCCCATTTAACTTCCAGGACTAACATTTACATTTCGCCCGAAATACTCTCACAGAATTCAATGTTATTTATTTGCAACGTTTGATTAATTCCGCGATTGAATCGCTGACATCTCATGAATATTTCTAAATGCCCGTGTCGACTGCCAATGAAGTGAAATCGCCGTTAGGGTCGATTTATTTGCGGGAACAATCAGCGATCGCGCGTACAGGTACCCCTTGTGCAATGAGGGGGGCCCCGAGGGGCGCGCGTGCCTCGCGTGCCGATGACCCCCTGTTCTGTATCGGGGCCCCTTGCAGGGGTGCAGTGCCCCCTCCCCGGGGAGTCGCGTGCCCGGAGTTATCGCGCTAACAATGCATCGGATGCACCGAGACACGCGCTTTGGTCCTCACTGACCTTGACTCGCGCTCAGCGTCACCCAGTTACGGAGTTTGTTGATCACAATGTTTTGTAGCTATTTCGTTGTTTTGAATAAAATGTGAAACCTTCGTGAAACCTTGTACACACATCGTGGTATTCTGATGCCACGTGAAACAAGTTTGATTTTATTTAAAAATTCGAGTGCCAAATAAGCGTGTTTTTGAGAAGATGTCACAGAAAAGTAATGCAATAAATCGCCCACAGCCCGATTTGTTTGCGGTAATAATCAGAAGGCACCTTTTTATGCTGCGTGTGTGTCCTCTGGGGCGCGCGTGTCCCGCCTATCAAGTACTTGCCCCGATTCTTCATATTTCACCCTCGATGGTCCCCTCCTTTGCCCTAAGGTAAAGAGGATCAAGAGTTATCTGTTTTGTTGTAAGTCTTCAGACCGGGTTCATATATTTTGTCATGCAGAGTTTATACCTTCTTAATCTATTTTTTACATTATTTTTGAGAAAATACACTATCACCATCTTAACATCTTTTTTTACATTTTTCCCAATAGTTTTCTTTTTGGGATTTATTTTATCAGTCTCGGTTGTCATTCTATTAGGAAACTTTAAAAGGATGAATCAATAATCTCTTGTCAAGTGATGAAAGTTGCCACATTTTAAATTTTATTATTACTAACAATTTTCTTCACAATTTAAGCTTGACAACTTTATGAAATCATAAATATCTCACGAATCTGATGTCACTATACAATGCGAGTAAGACGAAGAACAATGTCTGCTTCACTAAGTTTCTAAAAATTCGAGGAAGAAAAATGCTTTACATCCTAACAGAGCTCTTCACGTAACTTCCTGGAAGTTATTCTACAAGTATTCCCTAAACAAAAATACAAGAATTTTCGTTCACAATAAAATTCCCTGTTCCCACAACTTACGAGTAAGTCCAAAGTCTCTCAAAAAATTAAAATTTCAAGAATTGTTTGAAAAATAGTCTTCAATGGCAGTGCTACTTTACATAACCGACGTGATATTTTTTTCAAAGCACTGCTTCTTTATTCTTGGCAACACTTTACAAAATGTCAAGGCGCAAGGAAATTTTAATAAAAACGAAAGGGGTTTATCCATAAAGCTTAACAAGAGTGGTGTTAGCTAGATCTGAACAGCCCTCACAACCCTTCGCTTTTCGCGCCGACACTAGCACCTGCCATCACACTTGCTTCCATTCAAATTTTGTTCCCTCCGCCTAAACAAATCAGGTTCCGTTACTTGTATGATTTTAATAAAATATCTATTCTAACAATACTTGCTAATCAGTTTTTTGAATCAAATTTGGAAATATTAGCTATAAATAAGTAAGTAATGAAATTTTAGGCCGTTGAAAATGAAAAAAAAATATCAATAGAAAACATAGCAAAAATGTTTATATGTTACATGATGACCAACTAATTTGGTTCTTTAAATCAGTCGTGAATTTCTATTATTTACACGTACATGGTACAATCAAAACACGTGCATGGAAAAGTTTCATAACTTTAAGGTTTAAATGGGATTTCATTTAATAAAAAAATGGAAACTGAATGTCGAACTGAATAAAAAAGCTATAATTCCGTCCGTGAGGATTCACTGACACCAAGAATAGAGAAACACTACTTTAAAGGAAAAGAACTAACAATTTTATCTAGGGGAGAGGATAACTGTCAGAAAGGAGCCCAATTAGCCCCGCTCGCAGTCTTCTCAGCAGAAATGTACACACAATATCCTCACAATTTACGGCAGCTTTCCTCAAAAATTATAGCTGAAATTTCTAGCGTCTTTCTACTTATGTAAGGGGAATAAGCGAGGTAAGAAAATCTCGAGGCGGTCTGTAAAGATTTTGTCACATAGATCCATTGAAGTTACAACAGTATTAAGAAGCAAAGCAAAAGGATATACCTACTTTTACATTACCACCTATAATGTTATAGATATTGCTTTCCAATTCTAATTAACTTTTAAAAATAAAGGAATGCTTTATTTTAAAGAGTTAATTACGTTACATAACAAGAGATTCGATCTCACGAAGTTAATTAAAATCTAGAAATAAACAGGTTAGAACAGAACGGATCTAACGTAGATCTACTAGTGTTTATTGTGTCTTATATAAGTAAATTGTCTAAAATTATTATAAGTTTAGAGTAATTAGATAGTTCTAAACAATATCGAATTAAATAATAGTTTCAGTTTATTCAATAGAACAAATATTTAGTTTCGAGAAATTCATGAAAATTCACCTGGTTTCATTGTGTGCAGCAGCCTTATCCTCTCCTGATGTGTTAGCTTTGAGTGTAAGCGGCTTGCGCTCACAAGCCTCTCTAATGCCGCTTAGAATTTTAATAAAAGAATAAAATTCCCACTAGTTTTTGGAAGACTTGTGCTCAAAGACCATGTAAGCCCGCATTATTATATTGAATGTGAAAATAAATACATCGTTTTAAACGTAACGCTGTGCTGTAACGTAGGTAACATAGCTAACTTATGTAATAACAGTTAATACGTTAACATCTTAAATTCTATTGTTTTAAGAAGAAAAAATTTGTTCTAAGCTTGTTTTTGTTATTATCTTCATGTACGACTATAATGCCCACTAATAAATATTATATTTCCAAAAGTATTACGAATTTGTGTTAGCTTTAAGTATAAGCAGCTTGGCAAGCGCAAGGAAGCGCTGTCCTCGAATCTTCGGCAGGAGTATTATGCGTTCCCAATCCCATACCCGGCAATAAGAATGTTAACTTAGGAAATTCTCTACTTCGAAGTTTGTGAACAACGTACAACATAAGCTGCTTTAAAATGTCTCTGGAAACCTAATAGCAATAGTATCTACAGATAGCATCAACATCAACGTAGAGATTATTCTTATATTATAGAAATTGAAAAGGTCGTCGTAATAACCTAAAATTTTCACAATACTGAAATATTGCTTCCTTAACAATTCATTTCATTGGATCATCAAAGTCGAAAATGTGTTGATGTCTAAAATGAAGGATACTCGTAAATACCACAAATCAAAACTAAACCTGGGTTCATAATTGTCATCTACTATAATAATATTGAAGGAATTTGGGTATAATTATACATTTTACAGAAGCCTCAATTTATTGTAATTATGAACATACGAACTACCAAAACATAAAACCATTTTACGTTAATATTTTTAAGTAATTTTCAATTCCTTTATGATGAATATAATTTACAAGCAAACTGCTTCTAATTATAACAGAGAGGATTTACCTCTAATTCTGAAAGTGTGTCGGCTCCAAGGCGGCGGCCCGCGGCTGCATAGTTGAATATTTGAGCCGAACTTCACAGGTACGAGTACGAGTATGTTAAAATTCAGTATCTGTGTCAGCGCGCGTCAGCCGCAGCGGACCTCCTTTGACGTGAGCTCGGAGACCGCTTTTGATTACCATTCATATAAATATTTTATCAGTTTCGTTTTGTTGCCCTCCGGGAACGTTGAGTTTACTTCGGTGATTCCCCGACCTCCCCAAGTTAAACATTGATTACTTGTTTAGGATAGTTCCGTTAGCTCCAAGTAAATAAGTATGGTTTTCCGTGTCATGGAATCCATACGATTCTTTTTCTACGTTTTAAATGAAAGGGATGAAAATTCAGTAACTGAGTGTGAATAAAGACAATTATTAAATTTCAATTTAAAAAAGTAATGGTAAACTTTATGATTTTTCACGGTTATTCATGATATTAATAAAAATCAACGAAACATTTTTCCTTGAATCTAATCAAAATCTAATTACGATATGAAATTAGAATAAGGTTTCGCCATGAACTTGGCATTGGACCTTTAATCCCTAACAACGTAACATCATTGTCACGTTCGATTGTAGAATAGGATTAATGATTTTATCTTATCACCGCACTCACATACCTACTCATATCAAACTCATGTCCAGAATACATGTATCGCCGAACGATGATTGAAGATACCCAAGGGCATGATAATAATATTAGAGATAAGACCTTTCTGTTTACATTAGAATTTAAGCATAAAGAACAATTCCATACACATGTACAACTCAAGTATGTAAGTTAATTATTTTTTGAAAAAGTTTATTTAGTTTTAAAACTCTACCAAACAGGTAGATAAATTTCTAAGAACACTTGCTGTTTCGCAACAATCATTGTATCACCATTAGCCACATTTATAAATTCTTTGCATAACATGAAATTTGAGATACAAAGATATCAGACGAAATTTATTTAAAAACAACACCACTCAAAAGTAAAATCAAAGAAACAAGTATTTCAAATTATCTATTAAATTTATCAATTTAAAACTTTCTCAGAAATAATATCCAGTAAGTAAAGAGGTAGGACATCGCAAGTTTTGACGCACGTAACAGTATACTAAACTATTATCTTAATATTTTTATAGCTATAGTACTAAAAATATTTTAGGATTAATCAATATCACTCTGATAAGCGGGGCCAGTACGGTTATAGCCTTTACAAGGACATATTCTGACCTTTTATTGGTCATCTTTAATATTCAATCTCATCGCATGTACGTTTGTTAATTCGTATTACTCGTCAACCTCACTTGGATTAAACAAATTAATCCAAATTGTCAAACATTACTTACAATGGCCAAACTGAATTCCCTTTACATTGCTACAATGTTATTGAATCCAGAATTGATAGGGATTACGAGTATAGGGCCTCCCCAGCGACTAATTAGCGCAGTTGACTTTATTGTCTACCATTAACATTTACCGATTGTTTTGTATTTCATTACTTTTTTATCGTGTCTACGTTTTCAATAGTTTTCGATTGGATTCAATTTTTTTTATTACTTTACAAACATTTGCTGCTTTTCCAATAGTTTTATTATTATTTAGCAGAACACATTACATAAAAAAAAATTATTAAAAAAAAAAACAAAATACCCGACTGCGTGAAGAACAAAAAAGCTAAAAACAAGTGCATCTATACATATAATAAAATCGTAGAAAAGATTTTACTGTACATGGAAAATATTTTAAAAAGACTAATTGATT
>DWIY01000003.1:0-29711 GCA_018248615.1 Erynnis brizo brizo
TCAAAAATTCCCTATATAGCGCTGCGGGTGCGTTCCATTCACAGTTAATTAAAAAAAAGCGCGACAATTGAATTAGCAATAAAAATATAGTATTTTTCGTCCTATATTGTTTTTCTATAATGTATAGTACAATTGACTAAAATATAGTACGATACTATATAATATAGTACGGGTGGCAACCCTAGTGCCCGATCACATGAGAGATTATCCGAATGCGTGTGAATGCACGTAGTTGCGCTACGGTTGGGCGGGAAACGCTATGGAAAGATGCGTTGCCGTTTCTACGATCGGAATCGCATCGCCGACTGTATCTAATAGAGTCGAGTCTAAAATACGAGACACTTGTTGGTTGTCAATATTTCGCTCCGCCAGTGACGCGCTCAGCTGGCTTCGTCAATTAAAACGTCAACCTTTAAATCCACACGTATGAGAGTTAAGACCCGTGGGATTGTATCAAAGTATTTTAACAATATCTTAATTGTGGAAAAATTAATAGAATATTTCCAGTTACCTCTATCTACAGTTTAAGATAAAGATCCTTTAGGTAAGTGTTTCCTGTAGATTTTTAGCTGACGCTTAATTACGTATTTTACTTGTGTCGCGATGCCGGTCTTGAGAGTTCAATTAACGACTTAATGTTCCAAACGATAAGGTTCTTAATCGTGTGGCGGAAAAGAAGCATACTATTCTACGCACGCATGAATTATGCTGATTTTCGTGTTCTTTACTTAGATAGTAGAAGATTTGTTTTTCCCACCTGTAACAAAAGAAAAACCATAAATTAATAAAATTGCCATAGAAATCGCCAATATCAATGAATGAAAATGAAATGGTAACTATTTACTTATTTATCTAGGTGAATACTTACCAAATGTAAGAACGTTTTAGTTACCCTTATATTATACCTGCTTAAGTTCTAGGATAATTTTATTGCAACATAATGCTCCCTCCCTCCGGGTGTAATTAAAGTCTCTGAAGAGCTGCTAACTGCTGAATTTTTTGAGCAAAATCTAGAAAAACACTGAATAATTTTCATGTCTTGTATTTTGGTCGGAATGACATAGTTGCTGGAGAGTCTTCATGATGATAATATGATCACTTAATTTCAAGTGGGCTGCTCGTTGACTAGTTTTTAATAACACTCAGAAATATCATATTTAAAAAAAATTAAGTTTATTATTGTTTATAACTACTTGGTATATTTATTTATGTAAGTATAATTATTTTATCAGTCTGTATACTTACCTACAGGAAAAAAATATTTTCAAAAAGTCATTGGCTTCTCGTATCTGTTGACCCATGACTCCAATACCTATCTGGTATGAGTGTAGACAGGCCCGCAAGTTGTATCCAGCTGATAAAATGGGTCAGTGCAATATGGATATCTACTTGGTCAAGTTCAGTGATTTGCTTTGAAAAAATATGGATCCAGGTCATTGACATTTTCAACGAGCTTTTATTAGTCTTACGTAAGTATACCTAATTATGTGTTTATTTGTTTTACACACTTGAGACGGAGAAATTATTTGGTACTTTGTACACTTAAAACCGATAAAAATAATGTTTAAGTAACTACTTCCGAGCTGATGCCCACAACAAAAGAAAAACCTATAGGTAATGAAAATCCCATAAATGATCAACATAGCGTAATATTTATTAGGTACTCGTATCTAAGTCTTACCAAAATTTACCTCATTAGTCTTTATGAAATGAAATAAAATAAAAATCATTTCTTTGCGCGAATATGGGTTAGTTTAAGATTTTACAGGGCATTTTGATCAATCCATATTCACCTTTTCAGGTATGCTAATTAAAAAGAACTTTTATTGTCGGTAGTTATAAAATAAATAGACATTACTTACATTAAACTGTTTGCACCAAAATAAAAGGTTGTAACCTATCATGTAAACGAACAAATAAATAAAAAATATTACAATGTTTACATAAACAGGAGAGCCTAGATACGTTTAATGTAAATTATACGGTTCAATTCTCTCGGTGCAATATTTTCATAAACCATGTTTGCAACAATGTAACAAATGTATGAAAACCAACAGCCCTACGATGATTAATTAATCGGTCAGGAACTATAATAACCGTAAAATATTAAAATAAGTATGCGAAAATAGATAAAAATAAACAACACAAGGCATTAATTAAAAGATATTGGTGAAGGAAACGGAGTGATTGTGCCGTTCGTTTTGTAAACAAAACGCAGAATGGATTCAATAAAAAATAATTTATTACAAAACTATCAACGCGCGTCACTCTATAGATAAAAATTAGTAAACAAAGAGGTGAACGATTCTCTTGGAATGTTTGGTGATGGAAACTTGTGATTCTCAGAAATCTGTATTTACGTTCGGAAACTACTTGCATGTGGGTGCGTGTGCGAAATGCTATGTGTACCTACCTAATTTTATCTATTGAACGTGCAGTAAGAAATTATCCTGTTTCTAATATAACAATTAAATTGGTAGGTATCGCAACGCAGATTTTTTGCTTTGTTATATAACCCAAGTTCTGGCTGACATTTTTCGAGAAATTATTGAGGCTTCATAAAATCGTGCTGAATCCATATAATATATTATTATATGCGTTAAAAATGCAGACTTGCCTTGCGGGATTTTAAGCAAAAATTTCAGAACGCCTCAAACACTTATCGAAAACTAGGCCAGCAGTAACGTGATCATTTAGGTAGATATTGGACAATTTATTACAATCTGTCTATAACCTATTAGGTAATGATACCCACTGAAAGCTAAGGTCTCATAGTGAGAAGGATTAAGACCTTACTGCACCATGCTGGCCTAATGCGGCCAATACAATAAACATACCTAATTACTTGCCATTGTGGTTTTATCATTGTGGTCGCATTTGTCTGACATGGTTATTAAAAAACCTGTATTAAAAAGAGTCAATCTCAACACATAAAACAGACGGCATTTATAATGAAGACGTCACAATTTTCCACGACTCCGAAATGATGAATCAACCGTGAAATTTTAGAAAATAGCCCCGACACTCTAAACCGCCCCGCTAGAGTTATTACATTAATATATTTACCAAATACGCTCCTATTATTACAATTTCATGTACTCGTTTACGCATAAATTAAAGTGATGCCAGTTTTTCTTTTGTCCCCGCCCTTATTTGGTATTCATATTTGATATTTTGATAATACAAAGGGACGACGCGCTTTGAAATGAAAACACAAAACGTGTTCATAACTTACAAAAGAAAAACCTGTTTCATGAGCAAAGTATGCTAAAGATACAAATTGTGAAAGAGGCAATCGTTCATGCGATGTCCTTATCGGTCTGAACATCTGCAAACTATTGTGAGCTTTTTCGCTGGAGCTTTAAGCATTTTATTCTAACGTGCACGGACACATCACTTCAATTACGGTCATATTGAATGAAATATGAGTTAAGTGAGGGACATTAAAGGGCAGAGCGGGGTTGTTTGTGAAATGTGAACTTTGAAATATGTACACCGATAGAGCACCCTTTTTAATTTGTCCAAACTATAGTCCGTAGCGAAACGGGGTCCACAAAAACTTTGAACCGTACCCTAATTTGGTTTTCGACAGAGGTTTTCTTTTACATAAAACTATATATTAATGTACCTACAATTTGGAAGGAATTTTCGTGTTCCTTATTGCTTCCGCAACGAATTTCGTGCGACCCACAAGTAGAAATGATTGAACCTATCGGGCATTCGCCGGCAGCGGCCGACTCCAATTTAGTTTTTCGGATTAGATACGGCAAACATAATAACATAATTGCTCTAATAACAGACTAACCTCGCCGTGCCGTACAATTCACTTTCCAAATTGGTTTATTTTTTACCCCAAGTCTGTCTAAAACTATTATGATTTATTATCAAATTTTCATGCAGACAAATTATTATGGGCCGAATTTTCGTTAGTCCTCGTGAAAGATTGTTTCTCTTTCCAACGTTTGTTTGACTAAACGATTAGATAAGGACGCAAATATTTCTATTGTATTTCCTCAGTAAGCTGCCCGTATTACATGCCTTGGTGTTTGGATGAAATGATTTACGAGTCTTTTTGTAATTAACTCGTAGGAACAATAATTAGTTGGATTAACATGTAACTCAAACGATATTTTTCAAAGTCGCTAAGCTTATTAAAAACAGAAGCCTTAATTTAATTCGATAACATCTTGAAGAGTATAAAAAATGCGATCTTATAATGAGTTTCTAGATGCGATCAATTTTTCGAAAGTTCATTTGGCAGTAGGTAACGAAGTCTATTTCGAAATATAATAACTTTTAGAACCAGAATAATGCTTTCGTCGATCAGAAGATATTTCTTTTAATTTTCAGCTCTTTTTTATGGTTGGTTAAAAATGGAAACAGAATGGTGAAGCCAACCTCAATGGAAATTGTCAAAAAAATACATAATCCTAATTAATTTTTCTGCTTCACATAAAACTTCAATTCAAGTTAAATACACAAAACGTCGTGAGTAATGTGTACCCAAGTAAGTAAGTCCAGTAAAAATTGTCGATTTGAGTAATTAAATTTAAGGTAGGTACCTAAGTATAAATTTTTTTTTAGTCGCAAAGGCAAAAGACTTTGATACCGTATTTTACAACTTATTAAATAGATTCAAACTGTCTCTAATACAAAATGTTTGATGCAAACTGCAAACTAGGAATGAAGATCCAACCAGTCACGTAGATATGTACCTAGGTAGTAAGCGATCCAGAAGTTTCACCATTCTGAAATACCGACAAATGTTCATGACAGTCGGGTGAATTAAACATGAGACCTGCCACACTGAACTTACGAGGTATTTTCTACATAGGTTTTGCGATGTTAATAATCTTGCCTTTGCTGTGGAAAAGTCTGTAGAGATCAAATAGTAGGTACGTATAGTAGTACATACGACAAAAAGAGTCGAAACGATAGATTTTGTCTGTAGAATTTTCGTAATGTCGATTTATAGTAATTTTAATTATAAATTTAGAACAAAACAAAAGTTTATTCTAAAAAAGTGGGTTTGTACGTAAGCTTTCTACGCTTGAGTGCACGATTATCAAATTTAAATTATAATTAAATTTTAATTACCTTTTTGCCACTTTGAATATCCAATGCACACAATTAGGTTTTATTTACAAATTCTATGCTTGTACAGATGGTAATTAGTAAGTAATTAAGATAATTTAAATATTGTAATTATTTTCTAATTATTCAAATTTTGATATTTATGCTGTCATAATATTTTTGTTTGATTAAATTTTAATTTCGCGGAAATTTTGATTTGATAAATTCATCATAATTTAGTTTGTGGATGATTTATAGCCAGAATAAATTTAATAAGGAAGTACAATATCTCCACAAATTATGTTAAAGATTATTTACATTCAAATAGTAAAACAAAATTTTGCTGAAAATGAAAATAATGGAATCAATTTAGTTAATATTGCAGAAAAACTGAACGAGTTGCAGTGTGAATTTTCGTACAACGATGAATTTTTGTATTAAAAAAGTCAATAACCTTCCCTGTCCCTCACATACATTAGACCGTTGAGTTAATACATTATGTGCATAAATGAAAGTAGATACGTTTTCGTAGATACCGCGCGTGGTGAGACGGAAAAGACCTCCGACAAAGGACTGTGACAATGACTGCTTTAGGGTTGTACCCCAAATGAATGAAGTATGCAAATGTTTACACAAAATACTCGTGACAAAAACGTGAAAAGATTAATTATGATTTATGAGCATAAAGGCGGGCGCAACTAACCGTAAAGAAACAAAAGGATTAGTCGGGATTACTATCATAATACCTCGTTAGTCTTGTGTTATGCATTAAATAGATACTATCATGAGAGAACTACACTTTTTGTGGCATATCAGAAGATTTTTTGCGACTTAAATATTACATAACGCTAGTTTAAAAAAACTTGGCTGATCATACCAGTTGATTAATGCACAAGGAATCCTAAGTTTTTTAGAGGAAATCACATGTTAAAAACTGATTAGAAAAATTAATATTTTCAAGTTATTCTTATAGGGAAACATAAGACATGGGGTTCTTCAAAATGCTTAAAACTCTATTTTAAACCCGGCAACGCACTGGCGAGTCCTCTGGTGTGGACACACGAAAACAGAAATACCGATCCGTATTTCAAATAAAACATAATTCATAAACCTAACAATACAATATCATAATATCACCTAGAGAACAGCAAATGTGAAATGTGTGAAAATACCTACGTTGTACCCACAAAACGCTGGTTGAAAATAGTACAAAAGGCACAGCCCTGTTTGGCGTCCGCCACAGCCGCCCGGCCACGTTTCAGGAACATGAGTTATGGCGCGAGCCGATGTGACTTTTCAATTTGAAATCATCAACCTGGAATTAATTTCATTTTTGAACCCCATTATTTCTGTTATCTACACGCGAATCGCGCAATATGCGAGTTTCGCATTATTGCCGCTTCGACAAAAATATTTTGCGGCATCGTTCGACCAATCGAATTTCATTCCGCGCTTTGTTTTAATATTTTACGTGTGTATGTCCATGGTTTTCATTTGCATTCAGTGTCGTTATTGTGAAAGTAAGTATTTAATTTTCGTCTTTTACAATTCGGACTTGGAACGAAAGTTTATCATTCAAAGCCTCTGTCTAAATAAGGGACTAATTAAAAGGCGTTATAGAAATATAACATTTCTCAACTCATTAACTTTGAAGTGAAAAAAACGAATAAAGTGTTTGAATCTAAAAAAATATCTTCCGAAGTTGTGTTGAATCCGTGTGTAATTCACAAATCTGTCAACGTGCGAGGTAACCCACACGGCGCGGTCGGACGCTACTATTCATAGTTCTCTATTCAGCTCGTAACGGTTACCGGCGTTGACGAAAGCTCAGCCGAAATAGATGTCTCACCAATAAATTTTATTCAAAATAAAACCCGAGAGGTTATTTCGGAGAAAACACGCGGCGACTTTTTGTTGTGATAATCGGGGGTGCTCAAAAAAATAATTCGAGACGCGAGCTAGTCGCGGACGTTGACCCGGCATTCTTGCCGTAATTTAGTGATCACTATTTTTCATGAATAACTTCGACCCACGAGGATAGACTACCTCATACCGAAGAAAACATCCTCCACTTTGTCTTTCTCGACGAATTAATCGCTCGTCGAAATCTTTGGTGGGCCCCGTTAACGCCAACTGCTACATAATTAGGATTTTTATGGCTCACTAATAGAGTATGCTGAAACTTTAATACGACGTAGCCATATCAAACCCACGGTTTCGTAAACAATCTTCAATTACAAGTCTGTAAACCTACTAAATCGATATCAAGCTACATGTACGAATATACGTTGAACGTCCAAAAAGATACGCTCAAATCCCTAAAGAGGAACCTTATAACAAAGCTAATATTAGACAATCATTTCCTGTCAAAAGGGAGGCGTCCCCCCACCCTGACGGATCGGGCCGGGGGTGGCGGATGGAAATACCTCCTCGTCTCTCCAGATTTCGCAGTCGCCGTGTTCGAGTGTGAATCTGAATTCTTATTTTTTGCTGTTAGAGTGATGAATGGATTTTTAATATCCTCTTGCAGCTGTCTGGATTCGAAGGTCTTTTGATGAAAAATGCTCTGCTAAAGTCACGACACTTTTATGTTTTTTATCCAAACAGAGGTTGCGGACTAGTTTACCCGTATAAAAATATCTTCGCTTTTCAACTACACGCGTAGGTACATGCGAGCTAAAATATTGATTAATGTAGCGTCTATGTAAACGAGTTCTTCCGTCGGTTGTGGGGAAAAAGTCGAGAAATAAGTGTCTCTGTCATGTCGAGCGTATAGTACCGACAGGCAACAAGACATCAGCATCCAGAGACGTCTCAATAGTCGGGGCTACGGTCGGCAAAAAACCACGCCGGCCGCTCTCACGACTCTATTACGACTCAGCCGCGAATAAATAAAACATGACGAGCCCTTCTCACGTACACATATGTACATCACGTTATGTGTACTGGCTTGTACGGATGTACCCGATCTCGATTCGGAGCATCTGATTTGAGACGGATTCTCTCTGGCGTTGTGCTTTCAAATAAGGCAATTATTTTTACCGCTTGCAGCTAGGTACATCTAAGGTTGTTTGAAACAACATTATCATTCTCACGTATACCATAAGAGGAAACCATTATCATTTTGTAGGGTATCATAAAACGTTTGTACCAATAAAGTTGTATGAAAAATTTGAAACAATAAAATTTGCCAATACTTCAAGGATATCTTGGCTGGGCCGCAATGTGTGTGGTAGTTTAAAGAATTAGTATGACCGCCACGCCGATAAGCAATAAAATTAGAAAGGCAACCGAGACTTAGATAGGTATGTAACGGTGTTAAGTGAGACTTCTGTTTTCGATTACATTCTTATCTTTACGATGACTTCATAGGTACTCGTGAATAGGTTATAAAATGTGACCCCTCAAGTGCAACAGGGTAATCAAATTGATATCATTTTAAGTGTCCCGTTTAGTTTCCATTACAAAAAAGGTTTTCTGAAGATTGTGTCTGTAAGTAGCTTTTTGGTTGTCACATCAAAACATCTAATCTTCAATAAGTCATGTTTCCAAATAAAATAGGTAAATGTCTTATCTGACTACACCAACTAATACCTATACATAGGTACATAAATAGATTTTTTATTATTTCGAATAAAAACTTCAGCAATAGAAAATGCCACAAACGGTTCAATATATTATGGAGTTCTGATTACGTGAGATATGCACTCGACCGATTTTTGCATACATACCTACTCTTTTATTATTCTATTGACATGTTGGTACGGCGTGTGTGGCACCACGGCATACATCACCTAATGGCCAGACGCTCACAGACCACAATAAAAACACATGACGAAGCATCGCCGCTACATTAGCGCGCCCGCCATACTTGGCACCGCGCAAACCCCGCCTGCTGGCAGACACATCATAAAATATCAATAGAGCTGCTCTTACTCGTACATCGATAGACACAATACTAATCAAAGGTGAACTGAACTATACTACAGTAATTAATCAGGAAATTGTCTGAATATTTCCCAATTGGGTATTACCATTTTTATGATTTTAAAATGAATTTTAATTTTATATTTGAAAGTTCAATAGCATGTATAAAGTATTGTTTTTTTTTTATTTTCTATCAACTTCTATCGTCTATCGTATCTTCATCATAGCCTGCTAAAGTGTTTAATTTTATTAAAACTTAAAAAATCAAGCTTTTTATTTCATTGACATTGTGATTGGCATTACGATGCCGTAACCATTAGGTGATGTATGCACATCACCTAATGGCCAGACGCTCGCAGACCACAATAAAAACACATGACGAAGCATCGCCGTTTACATTAGCGCGCCCGCCATACTTGGCATCGCGCAAACCCCGTCTGGCAGACACATCACGAAATATCAATAGAGTTGCTCTTACTAACATCAATGGATACGATACCTTACGATAGATAAATAAAAATCTTACTACTTATAGTATCTAAATATTTAGAGGAAGTCTGCATAAATGAGAGTCCCACATAATGTTTTTAAGGGTATGTGAAATCTCCTAACCCGTTCTTCTCATTGTTAAAGTCTAAAAGATCTTGAAAGGGGTTGTAGACAATAATTAGGTATTTATGTCCGTCATCATTCACGACCTTTATTTATTATGTAAAAGTTGTCTGTTCTTTTTTCAGCACTTTATTAAACATAGTTTGGTTATCGATATCGAGCACATCACTAGTATCCATACCGTAACATTTTAATCGTTGCGAAGCTATTCTTCTATTATTGTTTTTCGAATTTCGGCAGCAAGACAGATGGCAGCAGCGGCTGGGAATTTGTATTACAATAGCTGCCACAATCCCACCAATGTTCGCTGGCACGGACCGAGCGCGGCTGCTTCTTTACCTCAGCCACTTGGCACTCGATAACTTTCCACCATCGAAAGTGGCGGAATAATTTGTAGCTTCTCGGTATTAAACTATCATTGCAAACACCACGCATATCTATGTAGCGTCGCAAGATTGATTGCACCAAAACGAAATAGGCTTCGAAATGCGTCTTAAATGAACTTATTTCCTGCGATCATAAAATAAAACACGACGACCAGACATCACGCCGCTGTCTCGAACGTGTTACATCTAATCGAGAACTGATGAATCATTGTCCACCTACCTTGACTAAATTTATATCTAATGGCAGGTAAAAGCGTTAATAAAACTCTAAAAGGCCAGCGCGTCTATGAATTGTACGAATTAAATACCGCTACACGTCATAATAAATCTCGCCTATTTCTATGGCTTTCTTCTCGAAGATAAATTGGACATGTGTGATTTTGATAACAATGGGCAAATCATTAGCACAATATTCTAACAGTAAGTGCGAGGAGGTTGGCGTTAGGTGGTGAAGCGATCCATTAGGCGGTCCCACAACGAAGGGTCTGTTATGACAGAACCATACGAGTGGTGGCACATTTTGTCAGTCGAGGATGTATCGTGGCGACGAATATTTATTTATTTATTTATAACATTGAGGGGCTGTAAATTAGCAGTGAATTTACGGCGCGGCGGAGAAGTGATCGCGCGCGGTTATTTTGGGCTCAGGCGCATGATTTAAACAGTTCCCGGTGCGGCCCGTTAGAAATTGAAGCCGAACGTGGATTTGTGGCCGAGGAAGTATAACACTCGGCTTTTATTTCATTCAGGCACCAATTAAAATGACATAAACGACGAACTACAACACCGCTGCGGTCGTAGATAGTTTATTGACTATAAAAATAAGATATGACCCGCGAGCGTACGCGTCATTCAACGACGTTTTGTAGAGCACCCAATAGTTTATTGCCCCGTTACTACATCATTGTATGATACAATTTACAACTACTTTTATTGCGATACATCATCCAAATTGCATTTGTGAAATTGTGTGTTCTCTGAGAGCGGCCTGATAGATATTTCATAACACACAAATCGTGTTTTGCATTTTGCAATATTACATCGGTATCAGTTTTATATCTAAGTCACGAAAACGGCATATCTGCGTCCACTTAATATTATCCAACATACGTGACCTTAATCCTTCTGATCTAGTAGCTTTCGCCCGAGATATTGCTGGTACGACAATGTTATAAAACAATAGAGTTGCGCCAACACAGGTAGGTAGACGTTTCCCATTCTTATTAATAGTATCGTAGGCGTTATGACAAGATGTTACGAGCTTTTAAATTTTGTTACATTATTAATTTATTATTAATTGCTGTTGTGATTCGTACTTAATTACCTGTTATAAATAACGTTTATTGAGTTTTGAACAATGAAGACTGCCGTTGGTTTCACCGCACATAGAGTTCGATTCAGGACGACAGTAGGAAAAATGCATGAGACGTGTGCTTTAAAAAATAGAATTTCAATTGCTTAACGTCTGTGGCTAGGAAAAAAGCAGTAGGCATAATTTATTACTATTCGAAGACAATGCGATGTTGATGAAGAGTTATTCCTGGTTCGTTAACGATGACAAATAGTTAAAAAAACAAATTGGTAAGTTAATGTGAAAATTATGGCCGTCGAAGGTGATAAACGATCGCTCTACGAAATGTTAGTTGTTAAGATTAGCGTCATTGTGCGGGCAATCGTTAGTTTTGCTACCAACTTGGTTACTAGCTCACCTGTCGTTCTGTGGTATTGCATTAAGAACATTAAATTAACTTGTATTCTACGTGTCCGTTTAGCGAACATTTCGATTTCATTTACAATTGTATACTTGCGAACGAAATACGTATCTAATAATATTTCAAAGGGCAGGTAATAGATAGCTTGTAACCCGTCTTCGATTTAAATGAATAACTGGGAAGGCACATAAATTCCTTAATGAGCCCATTTTAAATGAATAAGTACTCGTATTGCATTTGTTTAGATTCTAATCAAGACACCTGCAGTGCCTAGCTCAAGGTGGATTCAGGTTCTTTGTATAAAAATTAAATAGAGCTTTCTTATTTGAGATTTTATTGCTTTAATACTTGGAAACATAAAAAAGACACTAGCGATCAAAGCAGTAAAATTGTGTTAAATAAGTAGGTAAGTCATAATATATTAGTCACGAAAGATTGTCTAATATTTAGATTAATATATGCACAAAAAATGGACTGCACATACCTACGTCATTACAGCCAATATTTATTTCTTCCAGCTTTACATTGATTATGTAAAGAGAAGTAGTGTTTAAGTTACAAGTTTATCATGACGAGACTTTAGTGGCACTCATACTGAAATTCTTAGTAAAAAACTAAAAATTATGTAAGATATAGTTTTATCAGGCGATAGAGACATTGCATTTGTAATAACTAACCTTACCGCCACTTTCGTAACTGACGAAAACTGTCGAAACGGCACATTCTATCAAATAGTTTCCTTAAACTTTTGGCCTCCATGTCCGTTTTTTATTATGTAGTACCTATATAGTATAAGAAGTATAATGGAATTTTTGTTTAGCATAATAATATCGTACCTTTAAACAAATGTAATATTCCAGTGCAAGCCAGCGGTAGAACAACGCGCGAATGTGGTGACACATTATCAGTTTTTGTGGGCCATGAATCAAAACCTGCATGTTTCACAAATAAAACTCGATAAAGTGATTCTTTGTTAGCTTGTGATTGTATAAAAATAGTAATATATACATAAATTATGCTCACAAAAAATGTAAATACAAATATATAGACATAATTTAGGTGGTAGAGGCATAGTATAAATTTATCGCCAGCCTATAAATACAGCAAGTTCTTCATGTCTTGTGTCTCAACTAGGGAGGTACTCGTATGGTTGCCACAGATACTTTATTTGTGGCCGATATTTTATCCTCATGAGTAGCGAAGCACCCACATACAACACAAACACTCAGACCAATAGGACATTTAAACTTATTATTCAAATTTCTACTCCACTGGGACCAAAACTTGAATTGTCAATCAGCAGTTGCACCAAGCAGTTTGTAAGGACTTGTGAGGGTGTATTTATTTTCATTATTATAAAGACCCTATAAATAAATAGGCTGCCAATAAAGTTAATCAAAAATGCTTTGTTGATACAATTAAACCCTGACCTTTTATTTCGATCAGAATTAAAATTGCAACCAAAAGCAACGTACTCTTTTAATTGTAATTTTTAACGAAACTTTTATCTTTTCGAGCACGAAAGACTTTCTACGAACTGTATATCATTAACGGCTCATCGAACTACGGGCTAGCATTGAAAGGTCTAAAAAACGTTGTTTCGGAAATACGAATTACACGCTGAACTCATAAATCAAGTCGTCCTATTGATATCAATACCCTAGCCTCCGTAAATGGGGCCTATTTATCAGAATCACATAAAAGTATACGCGTGCCAAAGCCAGTGATGATCGGTGAAAAATCGAAACATGTATTGACGAGCGCCCTTATTTAAGATAACAAAGCGAATTTCATATGATGTAGGGATGTCACCCAAAAAAATGAAATCGTGCATCAAAACGCCGTATCATCCATTTCTTATCCTCGTTTACTAATGTACCTATCCCTTGGTTAAATTACTCTCATATCAGACATTCTTATTTGTCCTATAGTGTTGTACAAGCTTCAAAGAAAAGCCATATAAGGTTTTTGCGACTGTAACCGTATCTTTCCTTTAACTATACTATTCTGAACCCAATCTCTTACTAATAATCTTAACCAGTATTTATACTGTTACGAATTTTTTCTTTGTTATTTCCCTTTTTTAATTTTTAGACATTTTTAGACAAAAGCCATTTAAGAACATAACAACCAACAAACGGGATGTGACAACCCTAGTGCCATTCAATCATTTAATACACATCAATAGTTATCTGGTTTTAATACACGCTTGATAATGCATAAATATCGGGTCTATTTATGGGTTCACGAAATGTACGATCATTGTATTCGTACAAAGATTGAGGTTATCGGTTTCACGGTTGCTCCGCTATTTTTAATTTATGATAAAAAGTTTAAAATAAAATATACGACCATGACCGTCGCAATTGTAAATTGTTGTGGTGAACTTTTAATGATATTGCGATGATATTTTATTTTAAGCCTCATCAAGCATATAATTTAATATTTTCTATTTGAAATAATATACTACACTACTTTTAAAATGTTAAGTTCTATATTTTAGGAATTATAATTCTACCAAGCTTCTGCATAGCACAGTGACTGATCAACAATTTTTGTGATGAGATATTAGTCGGAGGGCTGGAGAGTGATAAAGGCCACTTAGGTAGGTACCTATAGGAAGGCCACTCACTCATAGATTGGGATTTAGAGTACTTTTTACTTCTTTCATAACCAAATTCTAAAATCCACGCTGATAAAATCAGTCAGCGGGTAGAAGTCAGTAGGTATATTACGATTTTCACTGATGTTTTCTTCGTGAAATTTACAATCAAATTCAAATGTAAGCTACATCTACATAGAGTTGGTTTACCTACAATAGTAAAGCGTGTGTTAGTAAGGTTTATTATTTATTACCCGGAAAACAGAACAAACTAACCAAAAGCGTCCGCGGTACGGAAGCAGGAGGCGACGCTACAAAATAAAGTGGAATAAAGAAAAATAGAACGACGTGACGAGACCACGAAACTGTGGAGTCGAATTATCAATAGTTCAATTTTTCTATTTCAATCAAGCAACTGATTACCTACTTTCTATGTGAATAAGGTACGTAATATAAATTACCGGAAAAAAAATATTTTTTCTGGTACCTTTACCAGACTCAACATAAGTACCTAGATTACCAGGTTAAAAGAAAGTTGTGAAAATTAGGCTACAAAAAACTCAAGAATAACCCCCTTTAATCCAGTAATCATAATCATCTTTAAAAGCATGTTTATAAAAAAACAATTCTTATAAATGAGTATATAACAAATTTTATGGTTAATATCAAATCCAACAATTATATTTAGTATTTAAATAAAGAAGTTAAGAACCAAGAGAACTAATCGCTCCATGGTTTTCTAATCGCATGGAAACAGGGGGCCTCGGAAATGGAAAGCCCGGCAGAAAAGCGGTACAAAGGGACGGCGCTAGACACCTACGAGTACGTACAACTCCCAAGGGTTGGCGCACTCTCCGGACAACAAGACAGCCGTCAAAACATTTGTTTGTAGGTATGTATATCCAACCATTCATACTTTTAGGGATATCTAAATACCTATCAAAATTTTTTTGAGAGTAGGTATGTCATTGATATAAGGATACCAGCAACATCACCAACCTACTCTATCCTGCCTTGAAAAGATTTTCTCAAAGTGCTGGTGCTAAAAGCTGGTAAAATTTCATCTGATTCAGACTCACTTTTTTTATAAATCTTAAATTACTTTTATAGTATTTATTGAGTCAAAAAAAATTATTTAATGAATGATAGCTCTGCTGTACTTTTCTTTTTGGAGGTATTCAAGAAAGAGGTCTTGGAAATAGTCTGCACGGTAGAAAATCGGTACAAAAATGGTATCGTACAAGTACAGCGTTTGATCGCATATTTGATTAGACTGCCGGCAAAACATATAATATATTTTATAAATAAGCTGTCAAAAATAATTAATTTTTTTTATGATTTTCAAAATCAACTCAATTGATTAACGTCTTATGGATAAATAAACTACCGTACATGAGTAGCGTTGCAAATTAAAGTTGTTTATTAATACGGGCCTTTACTCCGGTTTTATTCACATAAACCATAAATTATCAAAACCCTTAAATAAAATGGGTTATCTCATTAATGCCAATAAAGTGACATAACAGATTTGTCACATAATAATGCTAATCAAAGGTGTCACATAAATAAATTAACGGCCGATTTAAATTAATAAGACTCGTTTAAATTGCACAATTAGTATGGTTGGTTCCATTTTAACTTATTGTTATTTTATATGACATTTATTATTAAATTATGATGATAAGAAAACTAGAATTATATGGGAGCTTATATGTTGTTAGCTGCAGAAACCATGATAACCGTGTGGCTTTGAGTAGAAGCTTTCGGTCTATTGCTCAAGAGGTCCAGTCTCGAGTGCCAGTGGCACGCACCAGTAACTTTCTCAAAAATTAATGTGCGTTTTATATAAAGTTATAAGAGACATGCATTACTGCGAGATCTTCATAAGGTTCTGTGGACCTCACCAAGCCGCATTAGGCCAGCGTGGTGGACAATGGCCTTAATCCTTTTTAGTGTGAGAGGAGACCTGACTCTGCAGTGAGACACAAATGGGTTACAGAAAGTTGCAGAAACATAAAACATTGCAAGAAGATATCTTTCAAACATGAACCCACATGGAGGAAAAACTTTTCTGATTCATTCTCCAAAAGATTTGGGGGAACATAACTGTATTACGGGTTGTACAAATACTTTTACCACCACGAATAATTTATGCCATTTGCGACTAAACGCGTGTAAACGCAAAAGAAACAATAATTCTATAAGCGTGGCGCCACGAGTCCGGTCGACGAGCCAGCTCTCATAACGCTAAAGTTTTTCGGAACACATATGCGACCGTTTTATTCCTCTATTTCTCTCCCGTTTTTTCCATTTCCGTTTAAGCGAAAGCGAGTTTCCACAGCGACTGAAAAACTTTTTTTTAACTGAAAGCCTGCTAGATATTGTGGCAAAATAATATAAAAAAAATAATGAACGTAGAACACGTAACGAAAATTTCGCTTTGTCATAAATCGCGAAATACTTCCTGCTACAAAGAAAGTTGTATCAGTCATGGTTTTATTTGAAAGGGAAACAAAATGGCAGCTAATTATGAAGCGCCCATTTGTTATCTTCTATTACGGCATGGTTTTTGGAGTTTTGTTTTGACAGGCGGACTTATATATATATCGATGGATAAACATAGAAAATGCCTATGTATGTACCTATTCCAGATTAAACCATACTACTCGTAATTATTATAGTCAAGTTAAAACGATCAAAAATCTGATCAGTTAGGCATTTGTATTATTGAAAAATTACGAATATTTTTTTATGTATCATTTGATGTTAATTCTTGTCTTTCGTTTAATTTTCAACTCAGCAGACTGAGGTTTGCTAAGGTGCATGGTTTCTTAAGGTTGAATGTTAAAGAGCACTCAACATTAGGCGAATGGCGCTTCAATTGTGACGTAAAAGTTACACGTTTACGTCATAATTGAAGAACAACATAGCAATTACATAAGAAATGAGGGTTCGAAATAAGTAAACTGGGCCGAGCAATTCCTCAAAGTTTAGCGTATTGTGAGTGGAAGCTTAAACGCTACGCTCGACACAAATCCCTAGCGAAAAGATTCCATTAAGAAAATCAAAAAAGGTCTGCTCAGTTCACGGGCCGCGACTATTTTCATTTAGCAAAAACAACCCATAAATTGTCATCTTAACGAGATTTCTGTTTTTGCAGAATTCGCACCCTTGGGCGTTTGGTGAGAAGCAATTCGGTGATGTTCCTTCTTCATAGGGATTAATACGTCGGCAGCATTAAATTAATTTAATTGTTTCTAGATAATAAAAAAAGCATTAAATATTTATCTCCGTTATTGTTATTAACAATACCATGGGCATTGCTGTTCTCCAAAGTGGATTGATTAAGATTTTTTTATTATTTATTTTTAAATCATTTTTATGCTTCAAATGATACTTAATTTAAATTTAACCGTAATCAGTTTTTATTAATTCTCTAGAATATTCTAGAAATTCAATTCACGTGACGTACAGCTGCATTACACATAACCTAGTTATCAATCGGAATCTATATTTCGAGTGTCTGCAGACGGTGTTCGCGCGCATGCGTGTCGGACAGGAGTGCGCGCGAGTGCGTGCGCTGCTGATATTTATTGCGGAGCCGATAAATTTGTCGTAAGTATTTATTTTTTATGGAATCGTGTATCGTCGAATGGTGGCACTTCACTTGGCTATTTGTAATTGCGTATTTGGCATATTTGGTAAACAATCATCATGTCATGTGCATGACAAAATAGTTGCCGTATTGACACTTGACAGTTTTGACGCGACACTGACATTGCTCTCACTGTCAAACGTTTGTGTATTTGTAATTTGCTGCCATGTGTGGACTATCTACCTATTTGTTGATTTTTGATCAGTGGTGCATTCGTCAAATACCTATTAGGCAAAAATTTGAATACAAATACGCAAATACCACGTGGCCAAGTGAAGTGCCACCTTGATGTTTCGAGCCACATGTGCATTGACACACAATTGCCACAATTACAATGCCCTTTAACTGTGAAAGTTACGTAATGAAAGTAGCTACTGGCAAACCCTAGTGTGGTTAATCCAAGGGTCATAAGTTATCAGTATCGATATTACCAGCTCTGTTGTTAATGTCATCGTCAATGAACCATTTATTGATCAGAATTAATTGGAGTTATAATCGTGTCTCGTATTCCTGATTGGTATGTCATGTGATTTCATGTGAAGTCATTTCATTAACTGTGATGTGGAAAATTTTTGCCAATTTTTTCAAGTTCTTAAAATGTAATTGGATTTGTTTTCTTTGAGTGTTTGATGACCTAATTGAGGGTTCGTTAAAATAAATCAATTCCTAAATTAACAATTTTAAACAATACCTGCCGATTCAAAAGAAGGAAAACAATTTATAAATATTAAGCTGAGGCTATCTTCAGTAGACGAGCTCTATAAAGCAGTTGTACCTTGTTTGTAAGCACCTTTCCTTTGAGCCGAGTAAAAACCCTATGAATATGTCGATAGACTCATTTACATTTGTGATGGGAAATAACAGCAAAAAGAAGCTGATGTTTGTAAATTGAGTGTTAATACGTTTTAGTACTCTTTTTGTTATAAGTAGGGCGACCTCACACAGTGTAAATACCTTAAAAGAAGTCTCCTCAATATTTATTTATTTCGATCGTTGCATGTGACATGTAAACTTACATGCTTGAAATTCTATTGTTACATTGGCATACGGTAAGTGGTAATAAAGTTAAATTTTCTTGTTTTTCATCAGAAGCAAATGTCAGGGAATAACTAGCAATTACACTTAAATTTCCTTTTGAGGGTATCATTCACAGTTTAATATATTTATCTAGCCAGGCATAAATAAGTCTGAAGTCGGTACTGGCGTAAAATGCCTACCTAAATATTCAGCCTAAGGGTAAAAGTTTGATATTGGATTGTTTTTGTATTGCCAAGACAACAATTTTATACGTAATGTAACATTATAGAACACACTTTACCACACTGCACCATTCTGCCAAGTTCAATATAGCAGCATTTCATTTATAACTCGCACGCTATCTCAAACTAGGGGGTACATACTTCTAATACTGTATTTCCTGCAAATAAACACGAACTCCACATAATACCAAAGTTCAGTAAGCTATTAGGTACCCGAGTATTCCGAAACCTACAACCGGCAACTCGGAATAAGCTTCGCAATATCATAATTAAAGTGCCGTTTCACAGTTTGGGTTCCCGTCACGTGATACCGTTGCCCAAATTATCCGGGCATCGTGTCATCTTGTCCCAATCCAATATGGCGCCATAAATCCTTAGGGGAGGTGGCTAGGGGGACGTCACTCAAACTTTCTCTGTACTCCGTCTTACGCTCTCGTCTCACGAACTAGGGGCGGTACAGATAGACCTTTAATAGACGCTTAGCGGTTGTGTTTGAATTTTTTTTGTATTGCTTGCGTATTTTGAATGTTGGCCGTACCTATTATAAGAAAGTTTGCGGGAATAGACGGCTGGAAGGATAGACGAATATTTGTTACTCTTTCATATAAAAACGGCTGCATGCTGCATTTGAGGGAAATAATATAAATATATATAAATTAACAAACATAATACTTTTATACCTCTCTTGACCAGTTTCTAAAACCCACGTAGGCGACGTCAAGGGCATTAAGTGATTCGAATCTAGTTATTCGAAATTTTTTTAATTGTTAGGAAACCCCGGCCATGATTTAGTTTGTTTAAGTTTGATGTTAATTTTATTATTCATACTCTATAGTTCTATACCTATAAAAATGCAACCGGCCAATCCTATGACTCAATCGAGTTTACCGGACACAAATATAATCAAAATAATGGGTAGCTTTTTATACCCAGGTACAAGGTCCAAATGAGGTGCAAAATACGTAATTTATCGAACGTAGGTGGTACTATTCAACTTTTTACTAGCAGTTTACGATTTTAATTTCTTTTTAAACTTATCAAGAGATTTGAAACTACTTTGATCTGAAAAGCTAAATATTTCTTACAATAACTACATGAATTTTCTAAAGACTTTCTAAGTTTCTACCCAACTCTACATAAAGTCTCTACATTTATTTGGTAGAGACGATTCTGCTAACGCTACACGGCCGGGAGCGTTGGTGCGCTTCAAGGAATTCTCAGATAGAGTTCGAGCTACGGTATGAGTAATCTCTTTTGTTTTTCTAAGAACACCCGAGTCAGATGCCGACCGTACCCGATTATCGGCTTGTTTTCTACATAAAAACCATGTGAATGTAAATATATGATGGAAAATTTAGGATCAGTTATAATTTCTAGTTTGAATATTATATTTACCTTTGTATTAATTGCGGTCCTTGCTAGTAGCCAGAGAAGCTAACAGAAGTAAGACCTACGTCTGTTTTAATATCGGTGCCAGCTCTAGGGTACAAACAATAAGAGGGATGTAGGCTTTAGTCCACCACGCTGGCCTACTGCGGGTTGGTGGACTTCACATACCTTTGAGAACATTTTTTTTGTGAACTCTCCGGCATGCAGGTTTCCTTACAATGTTTTCCTTCACCGTAACAGCAGGTGATCACCGAGTTGTCAGTATGCCTTGAAATATACGTAAATACCTACAATATATCCATCAAAACATTAGTCGACTACATCCAGCGATCTACTATGTAGCGCTCAATTTTGTGGCACTTAAATGAATCTAGACTGCATTTAAAGCCAACAGATTGTATCTCCGCATACCATAACAGGCGTTATGAAGCCAACCAACCGCAGCTAAGTGACCACGAGGACAACTAACCACAATACGCAATGGTAATCTGACCACAAATGTATCAACATTGATTGCGGATCTGTTCAAATCAAAGCGGCACTGGCAAAAGCGGTGATTCAATCAATATCCCGATTTAGTTCATATCAGGATTAGTTATATTAAACTAAGTCACATGTCAAAACTATCGAGTTGGCGTGGTTATTATTACTCGTTATTTATAACAAATTTCTCACAAAATCACACGTATAGCATTCAATATCTTTCTACGTAATGAATGGGTATTTAATTTTATGCTTACCAAATTGTAGTAACGAAGTAAAATATTCTTAGTTAAAAATTTGTACCTACCTATGTTTTGGTAAAACAGGATATTTGGAAAAAACCTATGATGATACATCTTAATATAAATTCCTTTGTTAAAAGAACGTTATACCTACTTTTTTCAAATTTCCTGTCGTATTTATAAATCGTATTTATGGTATTAGGACAAATTTAATTCGATCGCTTGCCAAATGAGTAATCATTATTTTGATCATAACTCTACCGACACAATTATGTCGCCCTTCTCACAAAAACCTTTGCCATGAGATACTAAATCAAGGGCAACTCGTTACTAATTAATTTAGAATCAGGTTTCCATTTTATTGACATCGAATATAGATACTGGTTCCTGCATTCATTTAGTAGTCGCACCGATTAATTATTGCTGCCGGTGAAATAACAAATTAGTTTCTCATTGAAAGAGATAATTTCTGAGTACCTATAAGCTTGTTAAAACTTTGCTACGTATGAAGTAAAAGTTTACGTTTTGAGTTAAATTCTTATCAATTAGGTAAGTTACATTTCAACCGACTTAAAAATGGAGGAAGTTATACTTGTATGACATTTAAAAAATACATTTTAATAAAATTCAATTAAAGTAAAATATAACTAATCATTTTTAACTGGTTTACTTTTAAATGCTTTTTCATACGTACGTATCTATCTAGATACTTAAACACGTATTAAAATACACTTTCGTTTAATTAGCTATCTATAACAGCTATCCTGCTTTCGAGATTTCTGAATTAACTTACTTTCTTATGAGAAAAGTCTTAAACTCTGCTACAGAGCTAGCATTGCACAAATTGTAGATACCATCAGTGTAATTGCGTTAAAGCAATAACACTCTCCGAACATGCGATTCTAACTCGTTTACCACCCTCTCACAATTAAATTAAGATCCTCCAATCCCTTAAGATACTAATACCGTTAACACTTGCGTGACTACCACACGGTTATATACAATCACGTTACCTATTGGTTTTCAATAAAGTGACCATCAATCACGCCGTCTTAGCGCTGCAGGGGTCGACTATATTAGAAAACCGACGACGCCTCAGCTTAGCCGCTTATGTACTAAGAAGGCTAAGGTGAGAAAATAATATTGAAACTCTACTATCTCTTGAAAGAGTATCCGTTTATATAGGTATATCCGTATACCTATGCCACTATCATTTTCTTCGGCTCTTCAACTTTGTGGGAATCGTACTAAATACCTACCTATTTGCCTAGTGTACGTCGTCTCGACTAGATTAACTGAATTTCAATGTTCTTGATAAATCAAAGTGAAAAATCAACTTAAACTTAAAAAATATGTTTTTTATCTTTGCGCATAATTTTACAATTATCAAATATCATTTTGAGTCCGTCTCAAAGTCTACGGCGGATGTCTTGATTAATTAACAATCGTCATAAAATGTTGTGCAACTTAACCTATTGTTTATGACGTTAATTAAATAATTATAACCTTGATGTGAAGAGCAAAATTAAATGATTAAAAAGTGAAAATACAGCAATCAATGAAAAGATTTTACTTCAGGCTATCTACATAGGTGACAGGTACCAAGCTATTAAGTTCCTGCCCCCCAAGAACAGAAATAAGGAAACTAAAAAATCACAAAACACGCATCTTTATTCAGATGTGAAATAATAATTGTCAAACCAAAAAATCTTTTTCATTCGTAATACTTTACAAAATCATACCTCGTCTTGGTATTTTCACCAATTATGTGTTTCGTCTTTACGTTGTAATCTCTTTATTGCGGCCAATCATTAATTTATTAATCAACCTAACGGACCCTGTACCTAAACGTGATGTATGGGTGAGTTACGTTAAATTTTACGACGATTGTAAAGTTATTTACAAGCATCGTAAACATCTACGATAAGTTGGATGAATGATGTTTAAATGTTACCTTATCGTCAATTGCATGGGTCTGCTTTACCCACAGATTATTAAGATTTTTTAGTACAATCTGATAGTTAATAAAATTATGAGTCCTTTTTATGTCTTGAATTAAGAATATCAATCAACGACCTTTTTTTGTGTAAAGTAAATAGAAAGTAAGTAAGTGCTCACTGTAACTAAGGAACACACAGATTTTAACTACCTCAAATAGGGTAGAAATCTCATTTGATGTCATAATAGGTGGATGCGTTGTTACTCATAAGAACTAAGATGGTTGCCTCGAATAAAGAAATCTTCGAGTATTTAGTACAATATAAATAAGTAAACGTAGCACCGAAGGTATACCTACAATAATTTAGAATATTTAGACCACGCAATATTAACGTCTCTGTAAGGCTATCGTGTCAGAGATCATCTTAATGAACGCCCCAAGATCGCCGATTCACGGAACCAGAAATAAAATATTGTATTGTGTACGAAAATTTCAAAAACAGAAACACGTTCTTAAGTTTACTGCCTCGTAAATTATTTTCCAAATTGCATCTTAACAAAACGCAAATGTACAACAACGAAGCCGTAATTACTTTTAATGTTATTCATTATGAGCATTGTTTTGTCTATGGGGAAAAATGCGGAATTAGAATGCGTGAAGACCACTTCGTTTTTAACAAAGATACATAGTTCCTAATCATTTAAATTTGAACTTTAACTGGCCAACGTTAAGGTAGAAAATACATTGCTTTGCGTTCGTAACTTACCCGCTGCGTTTACGAGCATAACGGCTTGCTTGAGATCATGCGGTCTAACATTTTGGGGTTTGAACGGGAATTAATTATGCACACAATAGCCGGTTATTGTTTCTGCAGACAAAGCTGATTGTTTAGACATTTGCGTAATTTGCGCAATCCTAGTGGACAATGTGCAGACCACATTTTTATAAACAAGAAAGGGAGAAAAATAATGAATATTATTTTTGGAAATTTAAATTATTTTTGTTATTCTAAATTTTAATGAACTACCTGGAATTTGCATAGGTAGGTGAGTTTTAGTTTATATATTATTATATGCGTTTTTAATGCAAATTATCATGTTACAGTTCTATGCAAATGAACTTCTATTAGGTATTTTTCCTTGCAAATAAAGCAGCAAAAAATTTAAAGTGAAACTTTATGAGTTTGAGTATTGGATTCTGATTCTTAAAATAGCTTGCTTATCATTCAATTTAAGGTCTATTGCCCCCAACCAATTTAGGTAATTTAAGTGGGCAGTAAAATTATGATTAGCGCATCGTCCGACAGCATAGAGACGTCACTCAGCGGGACTTTTATTGCCTCATTTGGGGCTTGCGGGCACTTCCTCGAACCACGACCGACCATCAATCTTAGACCTCCACTATTAGAATCACTTTGTATCCCATTAGAACAAAGTCAAGGTTCTACACTAATTTGGCCCGAAGAGTTTAGGATGCCAGCACGTTATCGTGAGATCCGTTGGATTCGAATTTGAAAAAAGGCGCGACAACAATGTTAACGCGGTCGTCGTAAATTTTATAGCCGTTGTGATGAGGCGTGAGAATTCTTAATGGCCAGTCACAGAGTAGCTACATGCAGATCTTTTTGAAACTAAATTTGACGTGAAATCAGTGTCAAATTAAAATATAATAAATAAACCTACTTTGTTTATGACTAATTTTATGTAAAATGTCGCGAAATAGCCGCGCATACCTACGCTCGTCCAGAAATAAGAGGTGGCGGAGTTATAGAAAAAAGACCTAATATCTCAAATGTCAAAATGTGACATTGAGTGATTTGTAGCTAAGCTCCGCCTGTCCCGTGTTTCAAACATCACCGCTCGGAGCAGACAGCTGAGCTCTAAGCTTTGAAGGGCGCAACCGAGTTGCATACACCTGTTCCACTCGCACTCGTTCTGAACGCCTATCTCCTTTTCACAGATCGGATAAGACTCTATCCTATTCTATAACCGGCACTACCTATTACATGGTATACTTACCTGAGAGCTTTTGTGCAAAAGTTCAACGCTTTTTCTCGGTGCAGTGTATATCTATAAAGATTTTGTGAGGAGCGTATTGCACAAGGGATTCCACCGGTCTCGTATTGTTAGTTTCGCAATTTTTGAGCTCCTACCGCGACAGTTGCTAGGTAAGTTTTGATGTCAGGTTAAAATAGAAAATATAACTTCCTGTATTTCGTTAAGTGTAAATATAGATATACCTACTATTGCTATCTGACCCAATTTATGTAGGAATAATGAAAGATGAAGATTCTGGAAATCCTTTTCATTTACCTGCAACAAAAAAAAATTCATTAGTCAGAAATTTACAGAAAAAAATTGCTTACGCATAATTTAAAACAATAATATTTGTGATATTTTTAAATATCTAAGTATTAATTTTTATTTTAGGTAGGTCCTGTCCCTGACTGTCCATCTTTAATCAAAAAACATTGGTACTTAGGCATTTTTCTTTTAGGACTGATGCTAAGTGTAAAACTGACGCTAAATTTTATTTTAATTTTCTTTTACACTTTAACTGCTTTCTAATTATATTTAACAACATCTTAACAAATTTCTTAAAAACAAATCAATACGTAACCGTTTAAGAAGTCGATCGATCTCAATTCGAGTAACACTTATTCCAATTGCCCACATGTAGAATGGCGGTTAATGTTCAGATAAACCACCAAATGTGAACGCATTTACAGTGCTACTGAAGTACCGCCTTAATTACTGAATTCACATCTGCTTTTAATGAATGCCAGTCTATGATCAGCTCTTTTGAGAAAAACCTCAAAACTGACTTTACTTTGGTACTTCGAGGTACTTTGGACCTTTGGTACATCAAATAATACTTAGATATATTGCTAATTCATCTTTATACCGTATAGCAACGATTAAAATCATCAATATCCTTATCAATATCAATATAATCCTTATCGCCTGGACCGGTGGCGACCCTCCACAGTCAGTTTTTCATGCACGTTCTTGCAATAATGTACACACTTACAATAAGGTACACCTACATGGAAAAGTTTAGAACGGTCTTCCAACCTTATTTCTTTCCTTAAAAAGAGCTTTGGAATCCGACACTGCATTAGCAATTGCCTCGATGTTGCTTGTGTCAGTGACTACTTACTAGCAGCTGCTCTGGCAGAGCTTGCTTGATCCTCTTATAAAAAAAATTGGATGGTAAAAAGCTATGAAAATGCATCGTTTTTTGATTCCATCTGCATTTGAGTGGCGGTTGTATGTTTATCAAAGACACTATTTGAGGCGACGATCTTTGTCTAAATTCATGAGAATTAATGTAGGTACCTATAAAGCAAGATTTCTTTCCTATTTAAGGTTGGACGTGAACACATCTTAAATGTGGGTTAATTATAATTTAAATCTGAAGAAATCTATTTCCGGCGGATTTCTATTAAAGGTTGTAATATCCCGTTTGAAAATTAATTACCTAATGTGTTCAGATTTTATTGCGATATCATATAAATATTGCTGCGTAAGTGCCGGACTCGTTATCTTACGTCATAATTTATACGAAGTTGGATAATATGTTTCAAATTAGTAGGTACCTACTGATCAACGCTGATTCAGTTATTGCTAATTTTTAAAGAATATCCTACCTACATAAAAATATCTCTCTGAGTCATAAATTCGGTCAGGCAAAAATAATTTTCAAATTTTGGCAATCTGCTCAGCAGGACGTCGCTACTACCTACTGACTATGGTTTGATAGGTACTATTTATTAAATATTTAGGTACCTAGGTAATTTACAATGTGGCCAGTGCCGTGAACATGAACAGTATTGTCAAAATATAGTACCTATTGTAAATGTCAGTCATTAGTACCTTATACCTACTTATATCATATGTCAGTCTATCTTGGCTTCTCCCATACTAATGGCAGCTTGATGTGAAACTGCGGCACAGTAACCTATTTACTTTCTCAATGGGATCTTCCTCTCGAAATCGATTAAAAAGTTTGAAAGTCTCGACAGACAGATGCTCCGTTTTGTCCATCCAATCTGTCGTCTCCGAGTATCCCTCTAGATATAAATAGCTTTAAGTGGCAAAGCCGCCGACTCGGGCCCTTCGCCCTTCGAGATAACATCGCATTAGGGCACCGGAGAAAAAATACCGCATCGCTACTGGTTTTTGTCATATTAAATTAGATATAAGAGAACAAATACAATAATATGATTATTAGATAATAATATATGTGTCTTTCCTTCCAGTCACTAAATACCATATTATTATAATAATAGTATATAAGGAATTAACTAGGGAGTTATAACGATCTCCCTCATAAACCGCCGTCAAAGAAATTATGTTCTTGTTCAAGTGTTTTTAGTTTGGGAAATAGTGTTTTTCTCTCAGAAATGGGGATGCATAACCATTACAAAATAAAAAAAGTTCCATTGATTTATTAACCGCATTTTTCACATAAAGCTACAATCAAGACAAAAACTGTTCCAATTTTAAATAACACGTCGACTTAACCAAATAATATTTAAGATATTTTATTTTATTACCCTTAGTTCTTTGCGTATGTAGGTAGTTATGTAAATTCGGATACTTATTAAATCATAACCTGTCACCGGGTAATGAGTGAATGACGTAATAACGCCGGACACACGTCAGCCCAACAGCTCAATTAAGGGTTGAATCATTAATCCGACAGTTTAAGGGTTACTCACTAGTTTTAATATTCATTTCCGTAGTTGAAATGTTCTTTCAATATTTAATGGCTTTCAGCGATACCGATAGCAATGTTGGGTGTCCTTACGAAATAAGAAGGTACGAGTAGGTATATATTACTATATAATGATCTTCATCACGATGGCCAATTGCGGGTTGGTGGACTACAAGCGATATAGAGACTTATACATACCTACATATACAAAGGAATATCTTATATGCATGCTTATTTATAATGTCTTTTCCACAATTAAAACAAGTGATGCCTATGTTGTTTTGTAAAACGCCCATAACTCAGTAGTCATTGCATACCAGTGGGATTTGAACTATCTATCTGGACTGGGTTATCGTTGCTTTTATATTTATTAAGTAGGTGATTCAAAGGTTGCATTTAATTAGTAATTAAGTAGGTACAGAGTCGAGATGGGTCGTCATGAGTTTCCAACTTTTGGAATACCTTATTGTCTAGCACGCTAAGCGGAGAGATCGTCCTTAATTGGAAGGTGACTTTGAGTCACCTGATAAATAGCTAATTTCTAATAAGAGTCGTGTTCCTTCGTACGTACCTGATTATACATACATGTTTTAAAATTTAATATTTAAAGACTATTTATCCACCTCATATTTATCTATTTTAAGAAACTTAAAGACACCAATCTTAGGTACCTATACATGTACCTATTTTTCATGTTGATTTTTTACAGTTCTTCGAAATCCGATTTTTGCCCTTAAAATTATGTCGGGTGTATGTGAGCTATAATTTACT
The DNA here is from genome assembly GCA_018248615.1 of Erynnis brizo brizo. Taxonomy (NCBI): domain Eukaryota; kingdom Metazoa; phylum Arthropoda; class Insecta; order Lepidoptera; family Hesperiidae; genus Erynnis; species Erynnis brizo. Next base: position 28,770 of record DWIY01000003.1, read on the forward strand.
TTATTGATGTGTTACGGGAAGAAAAAGAAGCAAACTCGTAAACAAACATACAAACATTATTCTACTCCTAGAATAGGTAAAGTACCTTTAAGTATCTAATAAAGCAACGTGAAAGTAGTCAGGTATCAAGAAGCTCAAATCAATTTGTACACGTACTTGTGCTCTCGCAATTTATATTAAGAGAAAATACTTGAAATGCAGCCTTAGTACCACATCCTCTTTCTAAAACTGGTTGTTAGAAGATGGAATTTAACACACGCTTTTAGATATTGGTAATTACTCATGCCTTTTAACTAAGGAAGATTAATTTTAACTTACACCCTATACTTTTGTGTTCTATTGTTGGTATGCGTTGCAACAATAGAGATGCCTGGACGAGATTTATCAAATAATTATATTTTTCTGCCTTCCGAATAATGGCAACGCCCATAGAATTTGCCATTAGAAGACTCAATAATCTCAACCTTTGTTAACTCAGTAAAGATTATGTTTATTATTTCTGCAATTAATTAATTTTTGGTAATGCAATATCTTTTGATATATCTTTACCTATATCAATATCTTTGGTAAGAGGAGAAAATTTTTATTCTAGTGCAGCAGTTTAGCATTCAAGTAGGTAATTAGGTATCAAGTCAATTAACTCTAATAAACATTTTTTAAATTTTATAATAAACTAGCTGACCCCGCAAACGTTGTTTTGCCATGTAGTTATCGAGCGCTAAAATGATTATTAAAAAAATAGGGGTTACAAACGGTAAGTAATCGATTTAATTTGAACTAAGACTAAAAATTATAGTTAAATAGTGATAACTTCCATTATTTGATTCGGTGATGCATATTTCAACTAGTATTGACGCGTAAAATATTATTATAGTCAAGGTGCGGAAGTCCGTCTGAGAGGCAAGACCGTCTACTGGGCTTTTTGCAAAATATAACGACTTT
>DWIY01000004.1:0-29660 GCA_018248615.1 Erynnis brizo brizo
CCGGAATTCCGGAATTGAAATGCTGAATGTCGAAACCCAATTCCGGAACTGAAAAAGCGTCCGATAGTCAAGCCCTAGCGAGGACGGTCCGGCGTTGGTCGTAGTTAATATTCCTCAACGGAGCTCTCGCCATTTAATACGGTAGTAATGTGTTCGCGACCTGCGTGCCAATTGAGGACGAATAATAAAACAATTAAAGGTCTCGCCGATGCTCGGTATAATTGTTTGAATGTATTTTTGTAGATATTACATATTATAAAATTATTGATATCAAAATTATGGACATTAAAACGTAATTCGTCCGAGGTACGAGGTACCAAAAGTAACACCATCGATAATGCATCATATCATGAATAGGTAGGTACTAAGTGAAGCTTATCAGTAGTTCTCGGGAAGGTATGTATGTTTGCAAGAGATCCTACGTTAAGGTGACCAATTGAATCCTTAGCAGCGCTTATATTTACAGCCTCAAATAGGCTCCAGATATTATGTCGTAGTTCCGTAGACCGTAGTTCGGTTGATTGATAATTCTTGGTCAGGGGCTGTCCATAATAAATAATTGTAAGTGGAACAAACCTTTGATGTCGTCCATCGTGCGTCAAGCATGAGTCGGCCCGTCGGGCTACATAATTTGTTCTTATCACCCGTCAGATAGATTAGATCTTTTCGATTAAGTGCCATTATAGATTTTAAGTACATGACTAACTTATAGCTCCAAGGCCGGGAGATATAGATTGTCCTATCCTTTAGGTATACATACACATAAACTCTTCGGTAACTGTGTTTCGTCTCTAAACACTTCCGAGACAGCAAATAAATTTTTATGTAAGCTGAATTAAGCTTTTAAAAGGTATTTTTATTTTTTACACACCTTGTATTAACTTCACCCTTATCTAATATTTATGAATCCGTTTGGATGTTTTTTTATACACTTCAAAACGAGATTGGTCACGCATACGAGTACCTTGGCGTTAAATAAAATGATATAAGTATTATGTATTTTCAATAAAAGATAACCACCGTAAACAATCATTCCGTAATATTACCCGTAAAAACATATTGCATCATTGGTCTTCCTCTATAATAATTGCTTTAAATAAAGACTTGATTACACCTACAACCGCGCAATTTTATGGTAGATTAAAAGAATAATAATAGTTGTACTTATATAAATATCTTCAATGATGATTTTTCTTTAGACGCTAATATTTTGACTTGCATAACAATACAAAGCCGAAATAAATGCGTAGCCAAACCTCCACAAAGAAAATACTCCACAAACAGATGATCAGCTTATTGTGACATTGATTTGGAACGGTAATTATTAGTTTCCGCCTTCGCCACTTCCGAAACTTGTCAAGAGATGGCGCCACCAGTTTCCTGAATCACGCTATCAAAGTTTTCTACACAACTGGCATATATCTATACAAACTCCGCGAGGACGTAATCGGAGCATGATTGATTCCCAGGCATGATCACCTTGCCTAATGAAGATTTCTCTTTTCCAAATGAGCTAATCTTAAGAGTTCTGCTCCTTAAAAACCGTAAAAAAAACAATGTTTTTTTACGCTCATACGGTCTTGTCTACTGTGGTCTAATCGCAAGTCACCGTCGCCAATCGACCTGAAACTTTGCATCGCTAATTGCATTCATTGATAATTAAACACTGGAGCGTTGCGAGATAATACCGTTTTCCATGGTATATAACGAATACAATAAATAACCAATAAAATACCAATGCCAATTTGTGCGATATTCCTGCTACTTACAAAACCTTGTTATAGTGAAATTTCTGAAGGCGCGTCGTACCATGAAAAAAGAATTGCCGTAACGATTTTTGTAACTTTAATTTTGTAATTTAATTAGGCCATGTTTCACAAGATGGCACTGTTAGATCTTATTTTCATTACTAGAACGGATGAATGTAACTCATGAAGAACCCTATACCTGATTACACGGAGTAGGATAAGACCTTGACGATAACAAAGACCATTTTAAAACGATCTTCGTTTCCAATAGGCCTCCTTATTATTTTGGGCCCTTCGTAGTAGTACATCGCAAGATTTGCAAGACATCGGCCTCCCGTGTTCGATGTCAACCCGCCCGCTCCTACGCTCTTCTACCTACTCTACTCCTTTATGTTGAAAGGTTATTCCTAATTTCTTTTTGTGCCCTGCCTAGAAAATTTACCTACTTAAAGTATCTTACCTACTTTTAAATTAAAATTTTTACGTATTCTTACATTAGGCACTTACCTGTAGTTTGAACTCTCACCTAACTCTTAAAAGATCTTTTAAATTATCCTTTAAATTTAAAACTCGCTGGCTTCCAAATATTATGGCAGTTGGTGAATGTTGCATAAGTACCTAATTGACCGTAGGAAGGTCACTTTTTATCGAGACAATAGAAGACGCTTTGAGATTCACCGCAAAAACTAAATTGTTCACCAATTTCAACTGTAGTAATAATGGACATCTAAAGTTTTATAAAAAACCGCTTAAGTAGGTATAAGGAAAACCTCACAAAATTAAATGAATGTGAACATACTGCAAAGTTGTAGCTAGTTAAATACCTACCTATGCTTTTCATGTAAAACAGGAAATAGCAACCACAGTTTCTTATGGCTATAACATAATGAAGGATTTGTTTTTATGGTATTAATTCATACTTTAAGACCAAGTCTTCGAGCATAAACATATTTTACAAGTTGAAAATGGTATATTCATTGTAAATTGTAATGTTTTCAGAAAACGTCAAGATTTTTAAACTTATTGACTTAGTTTTTAAAGACTCAATTGAATAAAACAATTTCAACAACGTGCTACACGTACCTAAAGATTTCTATAACTCAAAGTTTAAAGTACTTATTACTATACAAATTAAAAGACTATACCCCAACTATAAAACAAATTACAAACATAAGTCAATTACAGGAAGTGAAACGCATTCCAACGAAAGGGTTAATGGCTCTTATTATAATAAAGAAATATAATAATTCGTTGTATTGAAATATTCACAATATCCTTACAAGGCATCTTTGCAGAGTGCAAGCTGCACGGGGTGAACGGCCGCGCCCGGAGTCAAGGGACAACTATGGTACAGAAGGCAAACTTCATAAGCAGAAAGTATGCTGGTGCAACGCACATGCCATTGCATTATGTATATACTCCGCTCACGGACACAGTACGTCTGACCAGTAATTGATAGGCCATGAGCTTCCCTAAGTGACATTATACTTGAATTTTAGTTTGAGGTTTTCCTCCAGATTAACATTAATTCATGCGTAAGTTATTCATGAAGTGTGCACAACTTGTTCTTGATAGTGGGTCTTCGATTTTTATGTCTGTTCTTCCTGGTTCCGCCTTTATAATGTCGATATTATCAAAAATACTTGTTAATTAACACACTTAGATAATTTTGGGTGATCAAGCAACAGATACGTTGAAATCGATTCTAAATAATTATCTACTTTTCGAGATATTGTTTCATAATAATAAAATTTTGTTCTTAACTGTTTACTTTTATCTGTTTATTGCCAATAACGTGTTACATTAAAGCACGTCTTAAACTTTGAGATTACTTGTATAAACCGTACTCAAGGGTACGGTAGGTACTTTAACATTACATTTTGGAGACAGACTGGCTTGACTTTCTGTATTCTCTATGGCGTGTGACATCGTTCCCACTCGAGCGACTCCTTGCATTGTGCAGAAAGTGCTTAGTTTGTAATTGAAGTAATATGTTACATGTGGTTACGTACATGTTTTTGCCAGACTAACGATGACGTCCAAACCGGCTCCAGTGGGAAGGGGTGTTTCGTGTTGCTGCGATGGATTTACAAATGAAGTGTGCTACTTTTCGCCTTTTCAAGTAATAAAATCGACAATTGATCCATCTCCAAAAGCTTAGCAGCGTATCGTGGTACAGTATCTGGTATCCTGTTTATTCTCAAAGTCCCCACATTTTAATTGTAATCGCCAAAAATCCACTTTGAGGTAAAAGACTACTACTAATACGAAATAAAATTTAGAAATAAGTACATTTTATTTCAATTTACATTTTATTTTAATCGATTTTCGACCTCTTCTTGACAAACTTCTGCAGTGACTTTACCCGCGTGTGACATTGATAAAAGTATACCAAGTACTAGTATCAATCCAAGTAATTGGGCAGAAGCAGCTTTAACAATATATTTGGCTGGCCGTATATTTAGTTGGACTGGCTATATAGCCACTAATATTAGTGTGGACTTGAGCTGATTCATCAGTATCATTCCAATTGCGTTGGACACCACACTTCCTCCACGACACTGCGTGTCCTCACACACAGAGGTCACAACAAAGATGTTAGTAATTGCTGGAATTATTCGCTCTGGAACAATTAATTGACCCAATAAGTGCCACGTTTTGCAGTCGTACTGTTCAATTTGTGATCACAATCAGTTAATTCGTTTAAAAGCTATGATGCAATGACAGAGACCTTGTTGAAATACTCATAATGCAATCGCATCTACTAAAAATTATTAAAGGCTGAAACCATAGAAGACGATGAATGTTTGAGTAGAAAATCAGCATGTATTGAGTATTCATACATAACATAACAAACGCGCGTAAGCTTGTGGTGGCCATGTTTATCGTCATCTATGAAATTTCCTGTATTTTAATGCACTTTACTTTAGGGATTTTGCTTACACTCAACGTACGGAGCTTCAGAAGAAAGAAGTCGGTCCCCGTTGTGAAAGACACATATAAAAGTGGTCTAAGGTGGCTTAAAATATCTTTTAACTGTTGGCTGCTATTCACTGCATTCAGAATGCGTTAGAGAAGTTAAATGCAGTGCCCTAAACATGTTCAAAAATTCCAGGCCATCTCTAGATAGATATGAAGGGAGCGCACAGAGAAGTATCCATACCCATTGGGACAGAGGCAAGAGACAAATAGTTCATAAGAAGTAAACTGATGACGCCAATCCTGATTAAAGGCACCTTATGGAGACTCTACACGCAAGCGTGGTGTTTTCACTTTCTTGTGAACTATTGACAGAGGCGGAGTGCGCAATCAACATGAATGAGTAAGAGATTCGCGACCTATCGAGCCTACGCATTGATGAGTTCGCAGAACACAACAATGAAACGACAATGAAAGGCGTAATGGATCTATCCACGTTATATAGCAATTTAAAAGCTCTTCGAGACAGAGAAGTGTCACAAGGCGGCAACTACAAACAAATGGTTGTCTAACAGTTTTTTAACCGAGAATAAGGTACGATAGATTGGTTATTTGCGGAACCATAGGATTTAGGAAGGATCAGATGCATACGTAGCAAATGAAGGATTATAAGCAGTCTTCCAATGAACATGGTGCATTAAACTGCCTGAAATATTAAACATTAGCATAACAATATAATTGCACCAAAAAGTCGAAAAGCCGAAACATTCGGATCACTGATGCTAAACAGAAAAGATGCACTCATTCCTTGAAATGTAAGAATGTGTAGAAACAAATCGGATTGAAACGCCTGATGTTAAGTAGCCTCAGATACATATGAGAACTGAGGTGGTGGTTTAAAATAAATGTATCTCCAGTTACTTTCCACAAAAACATGATGCTTCACGTTGGGAGGTGGTAAGGTACCCCGAGTTAGTTACAATACCACTACCGCCTAAAAATTATTAACATAATAAAACTAAATACCTTTATATAGTAGCGGATCGTTCAGTCAGGATGGTGCCTCGTGCGAGCGAGGGCTCGCGGCCGCCCCGCGCCGCCGCACCAGATTACACCCTGGAAACAACCAAACAAACATTCTTATTTAATCCTCAAAAAAATCGTTAATGATCATTTGACTGAGTAGTTTCAAGTTCATCAGGGGAATGTTTCTACTCGTAAATGGTGTTAAAAGAGTTCTCTATTGAGCCGGCAAATAGCGACCCCATTCAAATGACTAACTCAATTGGCTTACGGTTCTTGAAAACAACTACACTACTTCTAAACACTTCTATGAATAAATTCAATAATAGTGTTCAAGTTCTGAGAAGTAAGAAAGACGTTAGAAAAAGACGATGAGCGAAAAATAATGTAAAGACATGACCACGACAAGCTTCAACAAAGTACTGATGTACTAATCGCTGTAAATAGCACACCGTGAGGGTTGAAATCCGCGTGTTAAGTAACAAATAAAAGGCAAACACATCAAGTGCTAAGTGCCATTTATCGCTGTCTCGTCGGAATCCAAAGAAGACAATACGCACAAAGACATTCCCCACTACAAAGACTGGAGAAATCTACAGCATCTGGACCAGTAATAGCTTCATTGCAGATCAAAGTGCACTTGTCGCAAGAGAAATGGAACGCTTTTATTTAATTGTTACTCTCACTGTGCTAATTATGTTTCGACTAGCTTCTGATTTAATTTTTTCTTCGTTTCATTTAATTTTAAAATTTAGTCCAGAGAATAATAAATAGTAGGTATATTATAATATTAATCACTATAGTGGTCACCACCATTATATTACCAATTAAGCACCATAGTGGTGTCAATAATTGTTTTCTTCCTTTGAATTTATCGTATAAATCCAGTTTATTATTTGTTATTTCTTTCGTCTATAACTACAATACTGCCATATTTCTTGTTAGATGGGCTGATTTATGAGAACATTAAGTTTGTCCGATTTGAGACATAAAGCACATTTAAGGAAGCGTCGAGCCCTCCTTCATCTTTAGTGCTGCGAAGAAGCGATCGTTAAGTTATTATTGTTCTCCGACAGGGCATAAACATGAAATAATGCATCTTGCATTCAACAGCTAGCGGTGAACGGTGGTAACATTTCGAAATGTTAAAATATCTTTTACACGGTTATTGACTTTACATGTCTCTTCGCTATGTTCCCTCTGTTCTAGGCACCATGATTTCTTCTCTACTTAAAATTAAACCCAGAACAGCTATTATAGTTTAAATATAAATATATAATTCCATTCCTTACTGTGGCATTACATTATCATCATTACTAGCTTTTGTCGTATGTTTTGTGCGTCATTTCCGCTTTATTTCTTTCAAATCGATATATTAAAGTATTTATTTTGTAACGATGTGGTTAGAACGTTGTCAATTACGTCGTATACATTGTTAACTTTTGGTTTGTTCAGGGATTCCACGAATGCAATCAAACTTTCAAGTATAGATCTTTCCTTTGCCCTTTGAGCAACGTTGAGCTTTTTGATTAGACCCACAGTAAAGGAACATGTCTCAATGGCGACATTCTTATATAACAACGTATTTGATTCATTCGACTTTGATTCATTAGTAAGACCTTTCAATTCAATTGCCATTATAAAATGTTGTCGAATGCGGAAGTGTGCGCCCTCTGTAGAATCTTTGTATAGGATTGATGCGTGTGCGCATAAGGTCAATCCCTACTATATGGTCGATGAACTTACTGAGTATTGGCCTCAATACTGTAAAATATCTTGCGACTACAATCTTTGTTAACCTCCATGCCAAAACTAGCTTTTATTCTACAGGAAGAGGCACTTACAAGTACTTAGCGGCAAGACTTAAAAGTTTGTGTTCGGTCAATGCAAAAGCTAACACATTTAAAAGCAATGTTCAGTGAAATATCACATCGTAAAGACTTGCTATAAACGAATTGAATATTAGACGAAAGATGAGAAGGGAAATGATAATAGACTCAACTCATTATACCTTAAAATAGATAAATAATGATAATAAACGTGTGTGATAACAAATTTTGTTACAGAAATAGCTTCAATAGATTATCCTGATTTTTATTGACTCTTTTAAGTCCACTTTGGTAACAGATACATTTGCGAGTACGTAAAAATCGACCAAAATACATTCCATCGTGTTCAACAACGATGGTAGCTTGTAGCCTTTGTCTGAAGTCAGCAACAGGGGTACACGGTTCTTTTATTTCAGCTACTATTATGTATATTATGTTAGCTTGTACAATATACAGTGTGGTTGGATCATTAGCTAACAGTAATCCCATCCACGCAAAGGTGTGCGCGGCGAGACCGGTCCCGGCCCGGCCCGCCGCAGCCCCGCGCCGCGCCGCGTCTGAGCCCGATACTCGGCGCAAATGTGTGTTTACTGCTGAGTCGCTGAGCAAGAGACGCATTCTTTGGAAGAGAACTGGAAATGGGGAACAGTCTCTTTTGAGAATCCGGAGTAGGTAATTGAATAATTAGCAGTTACGCTTATCTGGAACGGAGAAACTTTAACAATGTTGGTCGATAAATTTTAATGTAAATTAAAAACTACTGTAGTTGTTAAAGTTCATGAAATATCACTAAATTTAGAAATACCTGTCTTTCCAAATATTGTTGCGAACTCTAAGTTGGTATGAAATTATGAATCCACTACAAATAAAAAGTATTCTGAGTCGGACACGGAAGAAAGGAAAAAGCCAGTTAAGATAAACTTTCATGAGTCTTAAATAAACAACAAAAGGATCATTTACAAGGAACTTGTTTTGCTAAAAGTGATAGTCCTGTTCATCCAATTCTTTGTCTTTGATAATCAACCTGATATTGTTATGTTTGTTATTGATATAATATACTGGTTGTGTTTTTGAATATTAAATACATTCAAGAACAACAGAACAAGTTTTTTGATATTTAAGATAAGTCGACGTTTTCAACGATCTAGTCTAGAAGGTAATAATCAGCTATGTAGCTAATCTAGCATAATATTAATTAAGGAATCACACTAAACAGTTGTTCACCTTTACAGAAGGTAAATAATGTTAGATTTTGATCAGCTATTCAAGATTTTGATCATATAAGTACCTAGAAATGAAAGTAAAATGCAAAAATATTTAAGTATTCTGCTTTATGTAAATCTTTTCGATTTTATGCAACAACAGTAAGTAATGAACAAATCTGTATCATTTAGTTTTGCTAAGTGGCTATAAAATTATCTGATGCAGATACGTAATCCAAATTTGTTCGGGTGTTATGTAATAGTCCCAGTCAAGGATCTTGGTTACGAAGACATGTTCACAGATAGGATTCAAGTGTTCGAAATGATATTCAACCTGCATTGAAAATTACGCTTTGGCAAGAAGAGGACTGTTAATCGAATTAGTTAGACGATATTATTCAAAAGTTGTGCACAGTGTTGTGCTCCACATTTACTCCTTCTCATTTAAATGTTGAGAAAAAAGTTAAAATTTTCTAAGCAATAAAATACGATAAATTATGATAGATTGAAAGGCAACGGAGCTAACATGTTCTGATACAGATTTTTTTTAAAACTACTTTAAACCTAATGGGTAAAGTATTACCAGTCTCGAAGACCCTAATAAAACATTGTTTGTAGAGAGTGCGAACAATATGAAAGCGCGCATTAGTTTGAGAAAGTCTTTTACCAAACAATTCTCATATATCTGGTGTGTAACATAATTACAAAGTAACTAAAATTACAGGATTAACAAAAAATGCAAAACTGACTTGTATGATTAACGTTGAGACAGCTGATCGAACTCCTGTTAATATAACAGCGACAGATACACTAAAAATGGATCTAGTATTTGGTTTGTTTATACGTTTAGTACTATGGTTTAGTAATTAGTCAATTTAAACGCACACGGACGTCGGATGTAATCGGCGATTGATTATACTGTCGTGATGACACGACACCTGCCTTCTAGAGCAAGCAACAATGAACTTTAAATTTGGTCCATAAAATTTAATTTTGAATGACAAGATGCGGAATGTGCAAATAAATGAAATTTAGTGAAAGAGCATTATTCATAGTTCGTGCATGCATTTACCGGCGGGCGCAGATTCGCTAATGTATCAGTTATTAGCATATTAACTTGCAAGTGGCATTTAAATGGCAACTATGAAAACATCTATGTAATCATTTGCTGCCATCGTATTTATTCATCGTATGTCATTATTTATGTTAGCTTATGAATCAACGAAAGCTCTAGAATTGAGAAAGTTTAAAGTAAATTAATTACCCTATGTTAAGCTAGGTTTAAATCAAATTCAAGTGTAATCGTTTGTTACGGCTTATTTTAACTTAAAAGTAAATAAATGCATGCATAAATAGTGTAATCTAATCAATATAAACATTTTCATATTGATCATCATCTTCAATGATGAAGATTTTGGGATTACTTTTTAACACTTGAAATGGTGCAAGTAGTTTGGTGCCAATTGTTATTTAAGATTATTTGTTAAAGGAAAGGAAGAAGATTTCAGTTGCTAGATCAAAAGATTCACAAAGATTAGTAGATCTACATGACCACAATTTAAACAACAATTTTCCATTGCTAGTCAACCTGCTCAATCAATCCAAAGCTACATTTTAAAGATCGACTCATCCGATAGCTAGCATAGGATTCCAGTCACGACCAGCCAAGGTTTAAGAGCAATGACTAAAATACAAAATACCTTCAACATTACCAAATGCGATTAACGATGAGGCAACGCCTTTGGCGATTGCGTTTGTGTCACACGATTTCGAGTATTGTCCGAATTGCCGTAAAGAAATTAAACTTATTGATATTGTTGTAACAAGTGCTGGTCACATTCAGTTAATTGGTTCCTGGGATTTCGTAATATTAATGTTATAACAGAACTTGTAACAAGTTCTACATTGAAGAAACGGGTGCTTTTATAAGTTTGGTTACTCAAATATTTTATAAAACTTGCTTGGATGACTACACGGTTTTGTTAATTTGAGGAACCTTATCTAGATTAGATTCACGATGACTTCGCGACGACTTAATAATGAAATCAGTAATTCAATATTTTTAAATACAAAGACTAGAGGGAGGAATACAGGTAACAAAGAAGTGGCTAAAAATATTGTAGGCAATATAAAGAGAATAAAAATTGTAAAGATAATGCAAAATAGGAATTCATGTGGGAATTACAAAACCTTGGAACCTCGGCACGAACTTAAAATAGATACAAACAAAAGAGTTTGAGACCTAAGACCCTTGAGCTCATCATTGACTGTGACCGCGCAAGGACATGCTTCCTCCTGCGGAAGCATTACGCAACTGACCATTGAAGCGATCCAGCGCGTGGCAGCGCTGCCAACTGTGTCAGTCGGCCAGTGTGCCACTGTACGGCAACGTTGCACAACCAGACGCTGATTTTTCAAGCGCTGTAGCGCTGCATGGTGTTTGAACGAATGAAAAAGTCAGAGAAGCGTCGTACGATCCTAATGTAATCCTGATGATGAAGAACATTAGCATTAACTGTATTGTTGAGGATTTCTGAAGGGCGCAAGAAACATAATGACAAGGAAAGTATTGCGAAGTATTGTAATGAAATATAGGGGGAAAATGTGCCTTGGAGTGGCATTTGCCCAACGGTGGGCGTCATAATTGCCGTTGAAGAAGGACAGGAAAGAATTTATGCAAAGTGGTACGCCTTGGGAGAGACCTATTTCTATCAATGAACTGATTCAGACTAAAGATGAGATAATACTGACTGCTATTGAACTTTTGCTAAAAATCAAGGACAAATAATATTATAAAGATAAAATACAAGAAATATAACAAAGATAATACAGTGTATTAAGTAATCATTGCTCTCTAATGATTACTTAATACACTGTATTATCTTTAAACACCTTTAACAAACTTTTACACTGTTTAAAAAAGATAAAATTAATGTCGAGTTTTTGTCAAGCTAAGCAGCTGTTTTGATATGTAACCTTTCACCCACAGCCGAGGTCAGTGGGCGCCGCGCCGTCGCAGCACAAACCTTTGGAATGCCAACAACGGTTAATTCAAATGTCGCCTTGTTCAATTTTACGGAATTATTGATTTTCCAAAACAGAGAAGATCGTGACCAGCAGAGGTTACAGCTCATATTGATGTAAATGCGTGACTTCCGAATACGTCTTCCACATTGGAGTAAACGTTAGGCAATGCCAAATGTGTGGGTTCAGAATCTGATTTTTTTAAATTAAAATTATCTACATTTAAAGTTTCACCTTTCAATATCGCACCTTTGTTTTATTCAATGTTAGGCTCATATATACTTGAACTAACGCACCTAGTTCCGACCTTATCCCAGGTCCTTGACCTCTGAGATGAGACCCTTTAAAATGATCTTGAGATGCCGCCGTTACATTAAACTATTCGAATAGTTCAGGTTGCTCTTGTCGTGTCGTGTACTCGTGTTTCATTACTCATTCATTGGTTATTTGCATCGGCATGTCATTGTCCGCATTGATTGCCCTCGCGACTCGCGTTGTAGTAATGTCGGTAACTCGGTAACAAAGCGCACATCATCGAACTGTCAGATCACGACAACATGGCTTCGCTTTCGAGTTACATCATCACATCCTCCCTCGCGATCGCTTCGCCCGCACAAGACGCCAAGCTCCGTGAAAGCTCTATTTCTATCTTGAAATCGATCAGTATTCGTTGTATTTATACTTGCAACTGATAATTTATCTTTATCTGACTACCTGTATTCATGTTTGTCTCCATTCAGTACTTGACAACAAGTTGAACTCGGATGATAAGCATACTTTATTACTATTACATTTACTTGTACCAGTTAGCTCGACTTACAACAATACAAACCTTGATGAAAACATTTTATTTGATAAAGTCGTTATTGTGTAATTCGCGAACAAATAAATCGCACAGGAAGACAGATAAAAATTGTAAAAACCATTGTTGAATTCTGTAGCATTACTTAGTGTATTTTGTACACATTTTTTATTAACAGACATTAACCCATACATGTACAGATGTGTAAATTTCTTGTTATCGGTACTCAATTGAATATACGAGTCCATTTGCGATTTACAGCGCAATAGTACTCATGAGAGAAATGTAAAGAAAACATTAATTAATGTAATCAAAGCCTGTTGGAAATAATGATATTGGTAAATCAATTTGAACACTGGAAATCGTATATAATTGTAAACTGTATGTTATAGCATAGGTGAGGAGAGTTGTAAAAGTGTTTTAGCAAAGTAACATTCGAATTATGTATAATATGAATATAGTAAAAGCATCGGTAAATCTAAGTACTGCAGTAAAGTAACGTATTAAAATAACAACAATAAAGTTTTGCACGCACCAGGAGTGAACTTCGAAAACGAACGTTCATATTCTAGTTCATCCAGAAACACTTTAATAAATGAAAATATTTTAGCATACATTTTTACCATATTATCTAAATTAAGGTTCCGTCGGTTGCGAAAGCCTCCATCAGGGTCCGATGCTGACGTACGAGCAGTGTAAGGTGATACATGGCCCGCATTGTTCCATTTTACACTGTACTGCAATTTCCGCTCTAAAAACTTTATCTTATCAGCCTTCGTTCAATCTCCATAGATATCTACAATTTGTTTGCTCTTAAACAGCGAAATCCTGTCCGTGATTTTGAAAGATCAAATACTAAACGAATAAATAGATAAACCTTTATTTTCTCTAACAAAAAATGTGATAAAATTCAAAAATACCTTCTGTATTCCCAACATTATCTAACTAAATAGACGAAGAAACATAAAACAAAAAGACTGATACGGAAAAAAAAACTGGAAGAAATATAGAAAGAATAGATAAAAAAGATGAATTAGAAAAGATGTGTAAGAATAGACCGACTATTACAATATTATCTACCAGTCACATGTGAGTCAATCACAACAGTATAAGAGTGAAGCAATGACATAATTGAGACGACAGTGACCCAATTTTTCAATTAATATACACGTGATGAGTACGAAAGATTGTGAATTTAAATGATCAATTCTAAGTTTATCAAATAGGTCAAAGAACACCATGTACTACGTTGTTCCATAACAAATAATCTTGGATTAGTTTCCCAATTGGGCAACAATTGTGATTATTTGACAGATGTCTCGTACAAATATTTGAAACAATACGTCCATAGAACTGAACAATAGAAAGACCATATGGATAGATAGATAGGATTAACTTCATTAAAGACCATTCGAAAACAAACAAAAGCAACAAAAATAAATCTGACGGTGAAGATGTAAACCTACTTTCAAACAAACATGTCTGAAATAATTGTGAATTGTCACATATTAACAGAAAATAACACATCCAAAGCAAACTCACGTTGCATCTTGCAAGCTTTGTCGAGGTGCCAAAAGTCGCGGTGCCGTGACGCAACCGCAACCCACGACCCACGTAATGTGCCGTCAGTTGTAACCCAGTTATGATGCGATTGTAAGATGCACTACAATAAGAAACGGCCGAAATCAGAACACATGGATAAAATAAAAGCTTTACTTTTAAACGCCTCACTCACGCAAGAATGGTGAAGAAAGAAATAAAACACGGAGCACTTTTGCTTACGTTAGTGGGTCACGAATTGATATAGAAAGGGAATCGAGTATAAGTTCGTAATAAATAATGTCGATTTACTCAATGCACGTATAAAAAAGTATAAATTGGCTAAATGTAACAACGGAGCAATATAAAGAGCCAATGCCCGAATCGTTCGTCGCTGTCCTCAAACCAATTATCATTAAAGTTCAAATGAAAGGATGTCGCAATGAAACGAACACAAAACGCGTCGTTCATTCAATTGATGGAGTCTCGTCTATAGAGCGTGGATATGGAGCGGCGGCGGCGGCTGGCGGCGGCTGGCGGCGGCTGGCGACCGCCAAACGTTCCGTACGGTGACCTATATTCGGCGGCGGGAATGCATTCAATTATTGTACCTACCAACAGCATACCACGAGCAACCGTTAATGCGTCAGACCGCAGGATACACGATACATGCGTGAACACAGATTGATTTGTTTTGAAATTGGTAAAGACACTGGATTTTATGCGAAAAATTTTAACATTCATTGCAAGAATTTCACAACATAATCGCAGCATAAGCTCCATTACAGTTCGGAGAGACGCACAGTCGTGAGACACTAATACAACGGTAATGGCTTCATAAGAATTAAACAACCTGACGTAATTCATTACATTCAACGCGTTAGTAGAACAATTTACATTTATAACAGCTCCTTAGAAACCTCATCAAGGCAAGAAGAGTGGTGCGTTATCGGTGGTCGGAAATTTGGTTTCTTATAGTACTCTACATAATTTAATGTCTCCCAAGAAACCTGTCTTCTAGAAGAATTTCCTTCTACAAAGTTAGAAGATTTAGATTACCTGATGAGACTTTTACTCAAAGTAATTTGAAAAGACAACCATTACTCGCTACCAGCATATAGTGAATGAAAAGCTTAACAGTGGTGCATACAATACTGGCTGCTGGTGATGACGTGTTCGAATCCGCTCAGCTTAATCAGACCACGTCACGTACAAGGTTGCTACGTCACCGCACTCTAACAGACTTTTGCGAAGCTTGTGTCGACCTTGCGAAATCAGAATACGACGATAAAATAACGGTGCATTCTTAAATGGCAAAATTGAATGTCTAGGACAAAGTTTTGGGTAGTAAGATAAAGGATCATTTAAATTATCAAATTGCAATACTTAACCACAGTGTAGATGATAGAAGCTCTATCCATTTGAACAAAATGAATGTTAAGGATTAACAAAACTTCGCAACAAAGTTCATTCCATCTAAAGGTTTTCTACTTTTTCATAAATTTTATAAATCATTAGGTATATAAAGGAATTATTCAAGTTTTTGATGGAAATGCTGGCCCTGTATACTTTAATTCCGCTGCAGATTCATCCTACTCGTACATGTTCTAATTAAGTGAAACCGCCTCGTTCCACAGATGAATCTAAGATTATTTACGACAAATAAACAAGAAAAGTCGTTAATTAATTAAACAGGCGTCGCGCTCTGGTGGCCGCCGTCTAATTGTTAACTTCGATACCAACTGGAACGGATACGAGATCTCCTTGAAATTCTATTGCTTTGGCCACTATAATGTTGTTTCTTGGTTTATCTGCTCTAATAATAGTCAACATCTCTTAATTCTACAAGGTTTCAACGGGGTATCGATATCTATTAGATTTAGCAAAATTTACTAATTTGTCTTCAACATCGTAACGTATCTTAAAACACGAAGGAGACTGTTTTGCCATGCTGTGTTTTATTTGCATACCAGAGATTTCATTTAATTTCATTTATGTTTACCGTTATAAACAAATACATCCTGTACCGTTCCGTAAAAATTTTAGGAGCCCCGACGGAAAACTTGACAAAGCTGTCACCAACTTTAAGTGCCTTATCACTTAGAGTTCAAACGAAGACTTTGACTTGATTTGGAGTATGCCTTTAATAGCGGACCCAGTCCCAATTCTCAATCAAAATTCCTGGGCTGTTTTAGTCCTGCCTTCCAATATTAGAAAAATACCTGCTATTGTCTATCGGCCAGACCTATAGACCAATACTTAAAAAATACCTACAATACCGGCCGGACTTCCCATAGAACTCTAAACAATACGGATCAGTTTCTATCTTATGAGCATACGAAGGTGAAATTGAATGCTTCAACGACCAACAATAGCCCCCCCGTAATGCTGCATTGTCTCGCTCGCCGTCCAATCCAAACCGCCTTTGGAACACTTTGGCTCATCGTCGCCGCGTTTGGCAATCAAAGATTCGAATTGCGCAAAATATGCAGAACAAAGTATGAATGCATTGCTCCATTTCGTAATGGAGATTTATGACGGCTGTGGAGGGCTATCATCATTAATAGTTTATTGCAATTGTAGGTTAGGGTCTTCCCTGAATTAATTTAATGTTGGTTTTGTCCTGTTGGTCTAAGGAGTGGTGTTTATTAATCAGTACTTCAGTATAATTTAATGACGTATGTGAATGGGCAAATGTTTCCTTGAACAGTAACTATTATTGAACTTCTTAACATAAGGATTGTTTGTTCTTCTGGTACTTTTTTGACAATTTTACATTTGGCAAAAATTGGTGTTTTGTCATCATGGCATAAAAACTTTGGAAGGTATTGAGACGGAATAAAGTAATCTAAACAAATTATACAACTAATTAATGCCAGTATTCCAAAATACTGTTATTATAATATAACCGAGGAACTGTTTGACTGCTTTCAATAAAACTATGGCAGTAGTACAGTTAGCACTCGCCTCAGGCGACAACGGAACTCCACATCTAGACGTTCCTCCATCGAAGAGCTTTTATGGACCCTATGATGAAGGTGATAAGATTTAAAATTGACTAAATTGATCCCCAGTGAGACATGGTCTCAGGAATTCTCACGAGTTTCTCTGGCCATGTAATAGTGTTATAATAAGCATAATATTAATAATGGACCTTAACAATGGGATAGTATGTTATCGAGGGTGCCGTAATTAGGGGTGTGATTAAGGAAATGATGCCAATGTTTTATGAATAAGTGTTTGAAGACTATAAGAAGTATGTATTGGAATCTACTGTCATTTTCCGTGATAAATTGCAATTGCACTAAGTGTCTGGATAAAATTGCCACACAGAAATAGTACATACATACTCGTAGTTCATAATACCAAGGAGCCATTAAAGGATCCTTTAACTACCTAATTTATGTTCTTATTATTAGAAATGTAAGTGAACTATACAAGGAAGAAAATCAATGAAGAATTTGTATTCATTAAGTCTCAACTCTTTTTAACGCAGCCGTAAAAGCCTTCTCAGTCATTTTTTCTTTAGTTTCATCAAGATTAACAAAGTTGATTTGTGTAACCAAGTTGCCAGTCTCAGAGGCAGCATCAGATGGTTCGACAGGCGTGACGTCATCGGTTCCGCTAGCATCGCGACACCACTTAGAAGAGTTAGCTCCATTTAGCACCACACTGCCAGCGCCTGTGCCTATTCGTCGGCTTGGTTAGACGCAATACACACACACGTGTTAAGATCCCCGAACAGTTTTTCTAGTACCTACTACCTACCTATTTGATATGGGGATTCATTAATTATAATTTAGTCATTGTTTATATTACTTCCACAATGACGTGTATTGCACGCTGAAGCGCGCAGCGTTGAGGTCTTGTAGATTCTCGGGAAATTTCAAATCAGCCATTTTTGTTACTAAGTATTTTAGTAGTAGTTTAGTAGCTTTTAACAATCATATTTTTTAACACTTCGATCGTCTTATAATTAGACACAATAGTTTAACAATGGGTATGTATCACATGTGACTCATGGGAAAGCGAAGTGGTTAAAATACCCTGAATGTTTTGATCTGCCTTCAACTAATTTGTGATCTTCAGGGTCCTGTCCTCTGAACAATGAGAAGGTGTAGTGTAGGGCGAAGGGATAAGTCCACCATGCCACCGTGAACATTTATGCGTATTGGTGAACTTCACATATCTTTGAGAATACAATAGAGAAATCTCAGGGATGCAGGTTTTTCACGATGTTTTCCTTCACCGTTCCAGCAGGTGACATTAATTTTGTAAAACGCAATTTGTAACCGTCAATAGCTGTAGTTGAGCGGTCTGCGACGATAGGAATGGCTAGTTTTCTCGATTTCACAGTAGGAACCGTTGGGAGACGAACTAGATCTGTGTTTACAGTTGCATGTTAACTCCCGTTTCAACGCATCTTGGACCTTACGATCTAGACCGTAAGGTTCAAAATGCTAGTTGTAACGCAATGACCAAGCTTGCTAATCGAGCCACCACGAGTTAACTGGACTGGTAGAACGCGTATTGGAGTTAACTTGTCATCTGACAACTAACAAACATGACACGATACAATGACAGATGGGTCCATTGTGGCGATGTGGCTCACTGAATAGGGTCAGCCCACACTGACCGGTTCTGGTGACAAATGTTGTATGCAACCAGTCCGGTCAGTATCAACAAAGGCTATAATATCCTACTTTTGTTCTGCCTGCTTATCTTATTGGAATTTGTATGAGCTACGTACACAAGGACTTAATTTGCTATACGTACAATATAAAAGACAATTTTTCGTATGTAGGTAAGTACTTTATTTTGCATACATCAAAAAAATTCCATTCACACTTATTTTTAATTTTAACATCATCATTTTTGCATTTTCTTCATAAATAAATTAGTGTTTAAAGTTAAACAGCACTCGTTGGGTTTGGTAACGCTTATTTACTCTTCAAAACTGTACAACATAAATTATTATAGTTCCTATAACGTAGGTTTTGTACAAAATTAAATAAATTTACAATAGATTTTTACGTTTCCTCATTTAATTAATAGTTAATTTCTAAAATAACTCTCTCGTACTTAAATAGTCAAACTTAATTATGCTTTAGTGCTTCATTATGTATTTCACAGTTTCACACTGATTTGAACGACATCGGTAAATCAAATCACACTCAACTAATCATCGTCAATTCTAGTAAATAATTCTTGAGGATAATTAATACTTAATGAATAACAGATCACAGATTCACACTCACACATCGCGGGGAAGTGGGCCGCCGCGCCGCCTCACGCGAGCGTGCGCTGCCTCCGTAAAATACTGACTAGTAATGATTATAAACAAGGATTTTGAGGAAGGGTTAAGGATTAATTAATGACCCTGCAGTGGTCGGATTAGTCTCCTCTCACAAGGAGAAGGATATAATGTAAAACTTAGTCCAAAACACTGGCTTAGTATCCGTTGGTAGACTTCACATGCAACGGCATGTGGCGTCCAATGGGTAGACGTGGGAGGACATTATCAGGCATGCAGTTTTCCTTCACCGTTACAGCAGGTGATATTTAATTTTGTAAAGCCCTCTTTTTTGGTACGTGCCACTAGGATTCGAATCTGGACCTCTCAAATAAGAGACCGAATTCAAAGATACAGGACTCTCTCATTGTCAGTATAATAAAATTAGGAAAATATATTGCTGCGGTTATGCGCACGACGCGTGATGACAACGTTAGCAAATGTTCGCCGAATGAGAAACTGTGTTAGCTGATGAATAAAATGCAAAAACACTACGCCGGATTAATTATTCTTACTTTTTCTAAAGCCAAAGTTGCACTGCGGGCGATTTTCGAGGAACGCGAGTGAAGAGGGATTAAAAAAAAGAAATAAGTAAACGAAAATTATACTTAGGTAAAATAAGGAATAATCTCAATCGAAGGAAATCCCTTGTCATAATAGTACTCGTAAACTAAATTACCGAACTATTTACAAATTGTAAAAATAAATAAATTAATTAAAAAGTTGACATTTTACTGAAAACTAGCAACTTACATTCAGTTATTAAAATATCAGCAGATATTATAGTCATCGCGGTTATTGATGTGAAGTCGTGTAATGTGAAAGTACAAGTGAAGTCATAAAACTTATCATATGATCCGTTCACATTTCGTCACACCATATCACTATTTGTTGACCTCTCTTCAAATGTGACGTTATAAATGCATGGGTCCAAAGCTCAACAACAAGGGCGCAAGAGAGCATAATATTTCCCAATTTAAAATACTAATACAAATTCTACCACTTATACGAAAAGGTTTATTAACCTCATATTCAGACTTTAGTGACTTCAGAAAGAACAACATCTTATAGATTCCGTTAAAAGTAGCTTATCGCCCTCTTAAATGGTGAAGAAACTAGGTAAGATGTAACAGAATTAGAATATAGCATGATCTCGCAAGAAAAACAGCACTAATCTAATACTGCGCCGACTGCGGGCTGCCGCCAGTCACCACCTACAGAATGTACCAAAGCGTTATGCTCCAACCGGTAATTACCATTCAGCTAGAATCAAACTGTATTTGAACGATTTGTGACATTTTTATTGTTAATGCAAGTCTTCAGATGGATAGTAAGCTGAATTTCGACCTGAGGAAGGCAGTCTTGGAAGGAAACCACATTTGGAGAACTTCAGGCTGGCTGGAGTAGCCGATTACAACGTACATAAATTAGAACACGATACCAAGATATAGCTTATTGAACGAGTCAATCTCGGCATCAGGCATGTTTAAGTTTTATGTTTAGTAATGTTTCAGTTTTGTATTCTTAGGAGGCATACAAGAACCTATAAAAAATGTCGCAAGATGAAACACAAGTTGTATGTGGATGTGTTTCTAGTTCCGAATGTATAACTCCATCGGTTTTATTTACCACTTTTATGTAAATATTGATAACATTTCTAACATGTTCTGAACGGTCTGCTCTGAAAATTCTGTTTTTTTTTTTAAATTGACGATGGAGATACATCATTCCGTCGTTTTGTTCCTACCCTTACAACAGTGACTGAATTTATACTACTTTAAAATAGTGAGCAGCGAAAGAGAAATGTGCTGCTAACTTGAGAAGATTAGAATGTAACGCAAATCACTCATTTCCTAACTCTAAATACTGACTTTCAACGATTCGGAGAACGTTGGGAATAATTATTTCAGTTCTGAGTTCATAAGCGGTTGCGTTAAATTTAACTGCTTTAGGCAGACGTGCAGGAGATTGTGGAATCTCCATAGGCCCTTTATAGGTAGTAGATTACTTTCTGTTTTACTGCTGTGTTCTTACTCCATAACTTGGAAACCTGGAAATATTACCAATATTACAGCTTCAGATTACGATTTTCAAAGTATTATTACCAATATTATAGCTTCATAATACGATGTTCAAAATAATATAACCAATATTACGGCTTCATATTACGGTATTCAAAATTAGCTTGCTAGTGCTAGGCTAGGTGATGAGTAGGCCACGTAAATGTAGGTCAACTCACACGTCAATGACTTAGATGACTGAAAAAGGAAAGATTTGCCTTTCACCATATGCGGTCATGCCCTATTAGTATAATCAGAAAACTAGGACTGGACAAAGTATACAGAGTGATAAACGCAGTGTTCAGAAAAACGTAGAAGAATTTCCACTCATAACAAAATATTTGTGTTTAAAAAACTTGAAATTACCATATACCAATTAAATAATGTATGGAAGAGCGCTAAGTAATTTTCACTCAGTTAACATAGTAATTATGTTTACCGTTTAATATCAATATGATGAGCAACATTTAATAGGCAGTTTAGAAGTGTTTAGTCATTGTCTGTCTCAATCAGGATCAATTAACGCGTTTCAACAATTATCTCGTATTGTTCAATTTATTGGCATTGTTCAATTAACTTCTTCTTCAATTAATTGGTAAATAGAGTAAAGATTGAGGGAAAGAGGCAGGGTCATTGAACTACGAATGGAGACGTTATAAAGACGAAAGTCAGTAAATTCAGAATTGAAACTGCTCCTCCAAAACAGATGATAATATTTAAAAAGGGCAATGTTCAAACTGAGTATAAGAAGTTATAAAACGTTGTTTGCATTCTTCTATGATTGCGCTCGAGTATGGTATAGCTATACGAGGATGGGTCTCTTTCTGTAATGGGCGGAAGAATATCTTAAATCTTAAAAACGTTATAAACGTCAACATTTGGATGGACGTTTGTTACAATTGTGACTCATTCCCACCAAAATAATTAAGATTTGTTTTCTTTTTTATAGAGCTTGAACCAAACAGATGACTTTTTGCGCGCTAGTTTTCGGAACCGATTAGGAATGATATAGGGCTAGGCTAGTTTGCTAAACATGGACGGCTTCTACGTGAGAGCATAGCAATTAACGCGTCTACATCTCTCTCGACCTTATTCCAAGTCCTTTATGGTCCTTCCTTACGGAGTCGTATGCAGACACTTATAAATAATATATATCGAATAAACGTTCATATAATGTAGAAGCACTTACTCGTTTGCTATGCAGCGCGTCGCGCGTGGTCACGCCGGCCGGCGGGCGTCGGACATGCGCATTTCCTGCGACAAACAGAAACCACATCAATCACATGGCGTTTATATTGAGCTTTCATTGCAGCTCCTTATTGGCTGAGGTATACAGGCCAGAGTTTATAACGATGGTGTAGCCACCATTAACGTCAGCACGTTACTTGAATTCGTCAAGATTGTTATATATTGTTAATAGGTATGCAAGAGTCACCTACTCGTATTTCAGACAGTCAGACCAAGATGTCAAGGTGCCGTGCGCTATTGGGACTGTTTTGTTTTATGATAATGATACAGTGTCCTTTGATTCTGGTGATGGACGAAGAGTAGGCAATGGAATTTTGCTCCGAATTGACGTAAAATATCTTAATCGTGTTTAAAAATGTTGAAAGCACTGTGATTCTCTCTGAAGATGTCTAGTTTGTGGTAATTAGACTGATTGGTGAGTAAGTAACTTTACTTAGAGATGATATAACAATGGAAATCAGTGATAGGCATACGTGCAATGCAAGTTAAAAACATTGAATACAATATGCAGCTAATAAATTTTGGGAGCTGGAAGCTCTGTAAGGCTAGGATAGAATTATGTAAAAACAAAATTCAGAACAATGCAGGCATGGCTAGAAAAATGTAATAGAGATTGTCCTTGTAGGACCAGTAGCAGTAACGGCACTTCGATCTCATTAGAAGCGGTCGTCTGTCTAAACAAAGCATCACAAAGCGACGAAGGTTTCTTCACCAACATTACGAAAGTGCATAGCGCACAGATTATGCGCCTGCGACCTTGGTACTGTGACGACTGAGAGTAAGGCTACTTAATGATCCGATTGTTGTGGATGAATGCAGTTGGTTGAGCAGAATATCAAATAGATGAGTGTCACTTGAGGCCATGCATGTAGAATGTAGAATCTTGCAGATTAGAAATAGATACATAGAAGCTTAACGACTTCAAAATTTATAACTAGTAGAAATAGATAATAGCATTTTAAGATAGAGGAGGTTGAATAGATGGAGGGAAGAGTAGGAATTTATGACACTACTCTATGACACTATTTCCCATTATAAATACATCGTATGTCTGAACGGTTACCGCATGAACTTTATCAATTGTTATTAAATTGTCAATGGTTAATAAGAACCTGTGCATTCCAGTGTAGATGACATAAAGACCAATTATTATTATATTAAAGTTGGTTTTAGATGCAGTGAAGTCCATTGTCGATTAAAGCGTAACACAGTTGCATAACGCGTCATGTGATGCAGAATTGACAATGCCTCGTGAACATAACACGGACAAAGAGATTTTGTTGTCGTATGTAGTCGTATATCAATAAGGATTGATAAATATTGTCAGCCTGAGTGAGTCAGCCTTACTCATGTTGGCAACAGTCATGTTTTGTGTAACATTTCGTTAATTTCAGGCCACCGGCGCCTATTTTAGTTATTTTTAGCAAAAGTTTGGGTGACATTAGCCTCGGGCAAAGTCGGCTCTCCTCTTACAATGTTAAGGATAAAGGGCTTAGTCCTTCATACATGCCAATTGCGAATTTGAACTTCACATGTCTGAGATCATTATGGAGATAGTAACTCTAAGGCATGCGGATCGGCAGATTTCAGTTTTTTTTGTATACCGTTATATTTCATCGTAATAGTTGCATTTTGTAAAACACACGTAACTTGGTCACTCACTGGTGCGTACTGCGTGCCACTGGGACACAGACCACTAGAGTAAGAGACCAAAATGTCAGAATACCGCTCATAAGTTAAATTGAATATTATTTTCATATTATCAATAGAAGTAGACACGTGTAGACAGTGCATGAGCCAGCGACCGCGGACCGCGAACGAAGCATTAAAGTAATCGCCATAAATTGCACTTTCTATGCACTGCTGTTGCATATGCTTGCATAAGGCAATTTCTAATTGTAAAAAAAATGCATAACGGAGAATATTATATACTTTATATCCCTAAAAACGTTCATCCAATTAAAACGGGACTCTTCAGACGTTTGGTAGTCCACTGCTGGCCTCCCCTAATCGACGCCACTCCCCCGGTCCTGGGCCCTCTGAATCCAACGGTTTCCCACTGTCTTCTTCAGGTCATCAGTCCACCTGGTAGAGGGGTGGACTGTGCTCCTTTTGCCTAACCGTGGTCGCCATTTGAGGACCTTTCTTCCCCAACATTCATATGGCCTATTGAATAAATAATCAATAAATATTTGGATTATTTTTTGATCCCTTATTTCTTCAGTATTTTACACAAAGTAGTGTTTAGGTATTACAATAAAGTTTAAATAAATAAATAAAGTACATAATAATATCTTCATAGTCCTTGCTATGTGAAACCTATCTCACGTCAACAATTAAACAAGTCTTCAGTTACGTATGTTTGTTCACTGTAATACAATATTATCATTGATGAAGGCTTAACGACTTAAGTCTACATAACATGTTTTGTTATATCATCATTGTAGAAATTAAGAACAAACATACTATAACGATATAAATTTTGCCAAAGGTTCTGGGCATAAGGCACTCACGTCGGCCATTTTGAGGTTGGGAACTTTACAATCTTTACATACCATGAGAGTTCTTCGTGCCATGAGGTTTCTCCATGCTCATGAAGAACTTTAGAACTTTCAGGCATTGAGAAATTCTGGCAATGCCTTTCTTCGCCGTTTCAACATGTGACATTTTTATTTTGTATAATCTATCTGTTCAATTATTTGTATTTTATTTTTATTCATCAATTATTTTTGCATCCAATTCCGATAAAGTCGTTGGCACAAGTGATAATAATAATATAGAAGTACCGCCAGTTGCTTCTCTTAGCTGGGTTTATCTGGTACATTACTTAAGATTTAATCTATATACCCAAATTGCTTCTAAAGTAATTAATTACTTTAAAATAATTTAAAGAATAGCCCCAATTCTCATGACTCCCTTATCGGTTATCGGTTTATATCTTATCAGTGAGAAAGACGGAAGGATAGATTAAAAAACACATATTTATACTTAAGATGTTATATTTTCGCGATAAATCATAAGAGATATACCGTAATTTACCACTTTAGGGTTATCGTATTTATTTCTGGTATTTTGTATGAAGAAAAGAATAAATTAAAAAAAAAATTAAAAAAAGATTTTATTATTTTTGTATTGTCCGCAGGAAGCTCTTTTATTCAATACTTTACCTTAATTATTATGGGTGAACATAAAAAATAACTATTGGATTTAGAATGACGTATGCAGACATGATATTATTATGCATTGTCAAGGTAATATTATTATTATTTTTTATTTTATTTATATTCGGAAAACATACAGTGTAGATTAAAAAAGATATAAAACTTAATATAATTAGGTATCATCCAATAAAAGGAAGGACATTATGAAACATTCCTACAAAAGAAGGATTCATGCCGTGGTCATAGATGTATTATTCTAACTAACGTTTCTATCAATTATGCGAGTTATGAAGGAGAAATAAATTGTGAAGTAATAAACTGTAGTCTGTGGTCAGACCTGTAACTAATACTAGTAGGTAGTCATCTTTACTATTGAAATAAGCACAGCCATATTTTCTTTTCGCACTAAATCGGTTGAAACTCTAAATTGGATGCAAGTGTCAACAATGGCCATGAGTAGCGAGACAGAAATAGCTCCCTCTCCCTTCCGCCCCGTCTCGAATCGTCCTGCAAACGTCAACTGTCAACTGTCTCACCACCGACAGCCAGCGAGGAACTAGTGAGAGCGAGTAAGTAACGAGTAATATTAAGAAGTATGAGTAGAGCAGTTTTTTTAATTGTAAATGATCAGCAAACAGGCATCTGTCTATCTTGATATCTTTCCATACTAATGACGGCTCGATACGATTACTATACAGAAAAGTGTTCAATGCAAAATTAAGCACAAGACATTGTACATAATCTATACATATAATAAAATAATCAAATAAACTCGTAGTACGAATTCTTTTGATTTCGTTTTGTTTCTTAATTGGAGTGTGTATTTTTGTTTTTATAATTTTAGATACTTTTTCATAAATTAGTTAAACATTGATATTTCTAACGTGATGTTGATTTATGACGGTTGTATTTCTAGCTAAAAGTTAATCGTTGCAGATGAAACCGGGGTTTTATCAGTTTTTGTGATTTCGAAGAACCGGTATCAGTTTGAAAGATTTGTGCATTTCTGATGACAATGACAATGCGTTGGGACATACAAGGACAAAGCCGAGACGGAAAAGGAAAAGCCCAGACGGACAAGGACAACAAACCCAGACGGACAAGGACAACAAGCCTGGACCGATAAGGGCAAACGACTGTCGGCGGACTCGATGGGAATCTTTATTTAGTGGTTAAGTCAGTTAATATGGTCTGTTCATCGAGAGGTTCGAATCCCAGTGGCACGCACCAATGACCATATAGTGTGGGTTCTACAAAATGAAATGTGACTTGCTATAACGGTAAATGAAAACATTGTGAAGAGTTAGTAGCGGCAAGTACCTACTGCAACCCACACGAATCCAACGCCAAAAGGAGGTAGAAGGTAGGTGACATTGAATGTGTTGCTACTGATGAGTAAAGCATAAAGGTAGGCTCTGCCCACATGGTATGCACGCCCCTTATGAGTACACTGTACATAATCCTCTCGCCTCTAACAGAGTTTATCTGGTTTATCTATTTGTACATACAAATTGATCAGATAAACGAACTGAATTCGAGTCCCTTGCTTGTTAGTAATTTTTATGTTTTTCGCAAATAAAGGTTGCAAGTTTGACATTTAATTCAAGAACTTATGCAAATCTTGGCATTTTTACACCTACATAGAATATTCCTCAGACCAATAGCTGGACAGCTGGCAGACAGTGAATTGAGGCGTCTTAAAATCATGTTGCATAGATTATTTATTTGTGATATCCGAATACGAAAAACGCATACCCGGCTGGCGGATATTAGAATGAATTACAATCACAACACAACAACGATCTGATAAACAAACAAACGCTCGTTTGTTGGCAATCTCCCACTCACGACCCACTCAAATCCCGCGGGATTAGTGCGGGTTCGTATACCGTGTTGCTTTATCCTGTGCTCATAAACGCTCCTGGAGACTTGGCAGAGCGCCAGCCGCCGACAGAATAAGAGCACTTGCGTACTATCGCAGCTTGCCGCAGAGAGATTGATAAATCAGTTGTTTAGATTCATAGTCATCACACACTTCATTATTATTTAACCTTACCCCGTGTTCTAACTTTGTCATGTCGTACGCAAAAGTTGCTTGAACGACAAAGTCGACATACATTCTGTCGCATTTTAATTAGAACAGCTCCCTATGTTTAAATTTTGACGTTTTCGTGGATCGGTTCTTCCTTAAATTGTAAAGAACGTTTTAGTTCGAGGACTTAGGAGGGTAATATTCTAGAATAAAAATGTCATAATAATATAGTTTTCTTCACATCGTTACTTTGTAAACGTTGTCGCAAAGTTTCGTCGCGTTATTAATGTTTGCAGTTGCAATGAATCTTTGAACGTGGCTTTCATAGAATTCTGTAAATAGTTTATCTTTGAACATTGGCGTCCTGCCAAGTTTCCAAATTAATCGTTAATTTTCAATACCTGCACTGTTACACTGTTACATACTCGTAGAGGCACAGATAAACTTAAATTTGTTTGTTGGACAAGCTAAGTCCAATTGATGCAGACATTCAAGGACTGATGCAAACTATTTCATTGTCTGGTTCAAATAGTAAACATAGAGTTGGATTCCCGCCAATTTGAATTGCGTCCGCCACGCTCCACAGATAAGAAAACATTCACAAATTATTTTATTTATTGGCAAATTTTTACGACGTTCGCCTTAATGGAAGCCAAATTTTTAGGAGGCGCCGCCTATCGTGACGTCTAGTTTTTCAGGCGACTTAGAAATGAAAACATAACACATAACACAAATTTTCGGCGGCTATTTACGACGATAGTTTTCTTAGAAATCTTTAACTTTCCAAAAGAGTGTGCTCATGTCACAACAAACTTCGAGGTTCTAATCGAATTGCGCTATGTTGGACAATTCGGATTGCGCTGTTTCGAAAAATTCGGATTGCGCTGTGTTGGACAATGCGGATTGCGCTGTATTGGACAATTCGAAATGCGCTGATTTGGACGAGAATGAACTGAAGAGGTATTTTGGCGTCCCTGCCCCCTACTCATATTTTGGAGCTAGTTTAAACTGTGCGTTGTTGTAGTGAAAGTAGCCCGCTATTGCCTATGACAGAATATTCGTTTGTTTATTAATCTGCTTAATTTGAATTGTATTTGCCACATGGTTGAATACAGTGTGTGTAACAGTCGCAGTCGGCTGTTCTCCGCACATGTGGTGACCACGATGATAAAATCGTCAATGTCTGGATGTATCACTCATTTGATAACATTATTAATAGTGTTAATAATAGCTAGCCGCTTGAAATGAAATCTTCAATTTAGTAAATTGATATTGCTGCAATAGATATTGCTTATGATAGTCGATCTAATTACATTATGAGTAGTGCAGCAACTCGAGGTATGTCTGTATGCCGTTCCGCGTACCCGCACGCGAGCGCCGCCGGGTGCCTTGCCTGTGTGACTTTCTTTGATATTGTAAACTCTTCAATTCATCTTTGTATAAGTAGAGCAAGCAAACAGACAGACGGGCCACCTGATGGTAAGTGGTCACCGTCGCCTACCGACACGTGCGACACCAGGGGAGTCGCCAGTGCGTTGCCGGCTTATTTTGTCCTTTTGAATCACAGTCCTATAAAAATACATCAGCCGGAAGACCGTTCCAAAGTGTTTGTAAAATGCAATAATATCACATGTTGCGCGGACGACGCCACTGCTACATAATGCAAAAGTGCATAATACTTTCAAGCACTTCTACGAGTAGGGGAAAAGTGGCATGAAGGAGCCAGGTTTTGAAGGAGCCACTTGCATTATTTCGGTAGTTTAGGAACGAATCTGAGTGG
>DWIY01000005.1:0-29221 GCA_018248615.1 Erynnis brizo brizo
ATCTTCGTGACGGTATAATTATTATTATTGCGTTTCATCCGTAAAAATTTTACCCTCATGCACCTAAAGAAGTTTCACTTCAAAAATTTTTTATGCAAGAATTATGAGTTTTCGCGTCGCTTTAACTCTTGGATGGAATAAAAAGTATAATTGTTTCTAATTAATTAAAATTAAATTAAAAGCAAAAGAGCATACAATACATCCAGTGTTTAGTGACCACTGTTGCGCTCACTCTATGCTGTAAAGTACCTAGTACCTACTTGGAAAATAGTAGCAACTCTTAAGCAGTAATATAGTCTTCGAATCTGTCTCCCTACAAAAGATATCGATTGCTTCACTGCTATGTAAAAAAAGACAGCCGTTATATATCCCCGAGTGAATTACAATGGTTCTTCTACCTATTAAATATTCCACGAACTTGCTCGAATGCGGACGATAAAATAGGGGATGAAATTTTATAACCCTTTAAAGCGTCGAAATCAGAGGTCAATAGTCAAAGCTTTTAGTCCGAGACAGTCGTACCAGCAGAAACAGCAGTATTAAAGTTAAGTCTCTCATTATACTTACATTCAGGTACAATTAAGGTTGACGATACCTAGATAGATTTTTTTAATAACATCATCTAAATTCAAAAGCAGCACAGACCATTACATAAAAAGTTGGTTCTGGCATTAAAGTCTTGCTTAAGATTGAGTGCTAGCCTCCCACCATTGGATTACTCGATTCCTTTAATAGATCCATTATCTTGGAGTACTTTGGAGTGAGGAGTGTTATGAAGTCGCGTGCAGTCTTATTAATAGGACGAATAATTAAAGGAAACGGTCGATCAAACTAGCACGGTGCGGTGTACGCCATGAAAGGGGCATGCCGCACAAGCTGTGTTCACTTCAAATTAGGGATGTTACGGAGATTCGACTCTGATTCCGAAAAGTCGATGTTCGGATCAATCGAATGCAACCGATACATCTCCAATTCCGATTTCTGATATAGCCGGGTATCGATGGAATAAGCATGGCAGCGCGACAGCAGTCAGCGTGTTCGCAAAAAGATAGGAAAATTAATTTAAAAAAAAAATTCTAAAGATACATTTAATCTTTTAAATTTCTAATAAAGTAACTGGATTCTTAACAAATTATGGTTTTAATTACAAATATAATTTTCATGGAAAATATATTTCATATGTTGCCTCATCTCTTTTGCCTTTGATTTCGGTTTCAGTTTTTACATATCAGACATTCCGACTTCGGTTCCGATAAAGAACCTCCGTAACATCCCTACATCAAACCCATCGCTGCCCGCTGCAGGAAATTCAATTATCTGCTTTCGACTTTAATGTATAATATCGACACAATCATTTCATTAAACTGAATCTTGCTCCTTCCCCCGTAATTGAGCTCCACGGCAAACGAACCAATTACCTTCTGACGTCACGATTGTTCAATATTTACTTTGCCATTAATCTGTTACTTAGATCTTAAACTAAATTAACTGAAGGACAGATCAGTAAGCAAAAGATCTCGTACAAAGATTTGCCATATCATAAGGTTCGTTCATTCATTAAATTTTACCAAACATTTCTCTACATTTTACATTTTGAGCCGTTTGTCTATTTCGCAATGACGTTAGTCGATAAATAAGGAACATAAATTATATATATATAGGTATATAATAGAATTTTCCTAAAGTGTTCTACTGCCAAATATTCAAAAACTTTCGATTAACTTTTCAACGGTTTTAAACCTTTTAATTTATCCTAAATTCAAACAAGCAAGGAATGCTGCGCATCGTGACAGCTCTTTGATGTCGCGATCAATTTAACAAGAAGCTATGCAGCACATAACGTGCATGTAAACCGATCCTACCGACTAATTCCATGCAATAAAGATTAATGTCTTATGTATGCAAACCCTACTTGTCTCCATTTTAAATAAAATTTAAAACTAGAGACTCCTTAAGCTCAATCTACATATATATAACTCTCTACTAACATTATGCTGACGTAGATTTGTGAGTTATTTTTATGTTCTTTTGCCATTCAATATAATATACAATTTTTTATATTTTTTATTTAACATTGTCAAGAAGTTGTCAAACCAAGCTAAATCGGGATGGATACCTAACTAGTCATAAAACTAAGTTCCGTTGTTATTACAAACCAACTTCATCACCATGTCATCGCGGACAAAAAGTTAATTTTAATATCTAAACCTCTATTGTTCGCTGACAGGACAAATACCCATCAATCCTGTCAAATACGTGTGACGCAATATTTGGAACAAAGGATGATCCAGGATTATGTAATACAATTTCAACGTCATGAATTCGGTCTTACATATTTGAAATGAAATCACCTCAAGTGTCTCAGTTAACGTGACTAACAATCATAGTCAGTTTCTCAGATATTCCAATACTTATCTGCTCGAAGTAAATAAACAACATTTCTTTTGAATAATTTACTAGTTGAGGTGAGGTCAGAATACAATGACGAGACTGTAATAGTTTCCGTTTTGAATAAGAGATGTCTATTGTTTCTCTTCAATATTGATTGCGTTCGTCGTGTCTGTGCACTGCGGAAGGAGCTTCGGATTTTGATCCGTTATAGGTATGGCTATTCTGTAGAACTAGGTATAGAATACAGAGATTGTTACGATATACTTCAAAGTATACTTCATAGGCCACTGCAATCCGCAATAACGTAACACCTCTAATTTACGTCTTAAGAATGACCAACTTAAATCCTACTTAAACATAATTCGAGCTCTAATATTCCAAAGTATTAGAGATAGTGCTACTTTTGACAATCCGTAATATTAAAGCAGCAAAGGTCACATGACATTTTATGACTCAAACTCAAAGCAAAAATGCGGCAAAAAAACATCTAAAATCGTTTTAATAACCATTTGTTAGCATTACCTACCTGACGTTACCGTCCTAGTGGTTTTCCGTAAACAATATTTAAGGGTTCGTTGAACGCGTTGGGAATTTAATAATGAAGTTCTAATTATAGTAAGTAATATTTCGTCGCGTCAAGCCACATAGTGGATCGGTGACAGTGACATGGACAGTATCGGGAAATCAGCGCCGGCGCAAGGATATTTCGGTGGCACGGATCACCGGACGCTTATCGCTGCACCGTATTTTAACCTAACCCGTTTTAAAAATAAACAAACCGTCGTACGAATAAATACAAACCTCGCTTTGACAGTGCCACCTATAAATAACTGTAATGAATAGGCGGCTGCCATGACCGCAGTAATATGTAATGTAGACGTATCCTCGACTGAATTTATTCCTCTCCTTTTTAAATATTTACATTTACATTTAACAAGTATTTAGGCTGTCCGTTACTCTGACGTTTAAATAAACATAATTTACGACGATGAAGCAATACAATTACATTTTGTTTGAGTACGTAAACGCAATGCCCGAAATAGGTTGAAAACAGTATTTCAATATAAAATTTTTATGTTATGATAAACCGCAGAGGCTCTAAAGTATGTTATCAAGCTAATAATAGCTAGAGTATATGGAAAAAAGCACAAAAAGCGGACCACACAGGACGGTTCCATTTGTCCAAACCCTCCCTGAGAGATAACAAACGTACAGGGCACCGCTCTCCGCAGCACTTATCTAAACACTTAGCCCGCACCATACAAACAAAGCTTCACCCTAACTTACTTTTTACCACGAAACAGCTTTTCTTTTTACCCTTTAGGAGTTCGCGGTACTGCATGCTTCGCGTGTCGAGTGGCTTTGTTTGTGTCCGGAAATTCATACATTTGCCGCAATGGGCAGTTACGGGAAGACACATACGTTACCGAAGGAATGTCTTTACGTTTAATTTACGATAGACGATTGTTTCCATAGGTAAACAAGGACTGAAATGAGTGTATGCATTCGTAAACTAACATTCCCGAAACATAACAGAATAGTTAATAAAAAAAACTAAC
This sequence comes from Erynnis brizo brizo, assembly GCA_018248615.1. Classification (NCBI taxonomy): domain Eukaryota; kingdom Metazoa; phylum Arthropoda; class Insecta; order Lepidoptera; family Hesperiidae; genus Erynnis; species Erynnis brizo. The sequence goes on from DWIY01000005.1 coordinate 3,951, forward strand.
ACATTACGTCGACGACGTTATTATGAGGAACAAAAAGCCTTTTAAGACAAGAACCTAACAAAAAGCTGCCGACAAAATCTTTCTAATAACAGTTTTGGTCTTGTCCAAGGTACACGTCATCGGGCGTGACTAACGAATGGCTCGCCCTACAGACCCTAAATTCAGAGTCGTAAGTATCAATGACACGACAGCGCCGGAGTCTCAACGAAGGTTGCCGAACATTACCATAACTCTATCCAAACTATAAACGTAATTAGAGACACCAATAACACACGAGCACTCGAGATCCATTAATCCTTTTTGATTTGAAGGGGTTAATGTACCGAACCTGCCTAAAAAATTTTACGACCCAAAGCATCCTAATACACTTGAACAGTATACGAGCACGAATTACAAAATTATCATAGCTTCCTTAGTTGCGTCCTAAACAGAGCCGTAATTCGGTATGTGGGTGGATGAACTTATTTACAAAATATGAAATGTTAAAGTTACCAGATCTATATCAATTTCAAGTACAAATAAAGCTCACTTAAATAACTATGAGAATGTTGTGTAATTATTGCCCATGCATAAAAAAGGAAAATTTATTTTTAAATATTTAACGTCAGCATTTTAGCGGCTGATTTTATAAATAATGTGTATTGCACGCGAAGGTTAAGACTTCCAAACTACCGAAGTAATTTTAACCGCTTTTTTTAATGTTCATGTTTTACAAAGCTTTCCTATAAAAAGATTACGTCCAAATACTTCAAATAACAACACTAGTGGGTACAAGTGGCCGTGTTCCAATTAAAAGAAAGGGAATTACATAGTAGTTTTGTTATTGTTAGCAGTCCCATTACCCCGACAACTAGGGCCACTTCTCACGATAGCTAAATGCCATTTGGAGCGTTGGTCATTAGCGGACGTTACAGTCGTTAGACCTGTAAATATTCAACAACCTGATATAAACAACTTTGCAATTCAATCGGTTTTGTAGAGGAAAACCAATGACCCAATACCCTTATCATTTACTGGGGTCGGTCGAGCGGAATACGGCACTCGGGTGCACCTACAATGCTCCAACTTTGAACAAACGACTACAATATTTACCTATGCACTACAAAAGATTTTGTTCCCATTTTCAAAGAATCGTGTGAGACGATTGTTTATCGCCACTTTTCTCTTGCAGACTCCGATGTCTATTTGTTATGCCTTCTGAAATATTTGTGTTACTTTTTCACTTTCTAGAAAAGGTAACCTTGTAGACTGTTTATTTCATTCAAAAGCAATTTTTTTTGTTTATCTTTAAACAAATTGTAATCGATTTTACAATAAGTTTGCACATTAAATTTTGAGAAGAGTACGAGGACCCCATTATAATTTTATGATTCGGAAATTTGCTATTAATCGACCGACCGCACAGAAACCACGGCACCCATTACAATCGCCTCGACATTTTGATTTATAAAACTATAACATATAATAAATTGCGGGTTCTTCAAATGGCACACCATAATGCCGAAATCGAAACCGACCGTGCTTAATTGATAAAATATAACCCATGGAACTCCGCCTCGATATATTTCACGGCCCATGATTTCAGTATGGCCAAAAAATGTAAATGAGAAAAATAGCAAAAGAGGGCTATGATTCGAAAAGGGGCGATACAAATTTGGTCTGTCATATATGTATGGAATACAAAGCTTCGTTAATGTCACTCCTCCCTATCATTTTGTATGAATTTGTTTAGTTATTTTGTGGTATCACTTCTTAATTAACGAAATACGTACCGCAATAATGAAAACATATTTGCTGACCCTCACCCGATAGGTCATACTCGTAGACGTATACATATAGGGTATACTTAGGTAGAATCTCATTAGTCTCTTTTATTAGGCAAATAGTGGCGTCAAGGGATGGGCCCACGAAGACAAACATAATCACGGATATATTGCCGTGCTTATTTGAGGTAGGAATATCGGTGCATTAACTTCGTTCCCTATCTTGAAACATGCTCGGTATTATTAACTTGAATCACAGAAATAATTTTCTTTTAAAGCTTATTGTCGTTTTGTGTTTGATATGATCGAACTTTGGTAAAGAATTCATCATCTTGTCTTTAAAATATCTAAAGCTTTATATACAGGTATATAAATTAAGCATGTAAATACTATAGTCTGCAATCTATAAATCCGTTCCATATCTTCAAGTCACCCATATCAGCTGAAGGCAATCCATTATCAGACGAGGTGGGGGTGGAATGCGATAAAATTTTTCAATCAGGCCACCGCCGAAAAATATTTACTGTGTAACCCGGGGCAGGACAATATTGTGGAACGATACTCACGGAGCCCGCGGCGGCGCGACACGGGCCTTCCGCCGTTTTGTGCCACTGTCGAAATAATATTGAACCCGGGGTGAAATACGGCCGCCCGCCCCCGGCTCTACTGCTCCTGCGAAATGTTTTTCCGTCCCGTCGAACAATGCCCAGCGTTTCGGATTTGCACCACCTTAGGTTTCATATTTGACTCACTCGACAATTTCCAAGAATTTGTCAGAAGACCGCACCACACTTAACGGAACATCACAATCGCTATAAAATTATGTCTAATTGCATCTACATTTCACCTTAATCCCATCTTGAATAGCATTTTATAGTGGTAACAACTAAGAATTATGGTTTACCATTTTAAATCAAATCCTACGCGTTAAATCCAATCGTTTTCGCTCAGCTCGTGCTATTCTTGTAAAATCTATTGCCGCGCTAAATTTGCATTCCTATGGCATTACCATAATAATATCTTCAAACGACAAGTTCGTAATAAAAGGTTATCGCTATCGCATACGGGCTCCGTTAGGTATGGAAATTGGAAGTGTGCGCCGTCCCGCGCTCCTCGGGGCGCTCGGCTAATGGAAAATTGTTTATCACTATCGGGTTTCTGCGCGTGAGCACGATTATTTACGTGCGGTTCCCCGCAGTCTATGACCGGCTAGTAATTGGCCGCTTATTCTGTATCGCTTCCATTCATTTCTCGCGATAATACAACCCGGGGCGCGGTGCACACCGGACTCATTCCGCGCTACTGCAACAGATTATCCTGTGATAATGACCGTTTACATTGCCTATCTCCCATCTTAAACTATTGTTCAGAAGAGACCGGATAAATTTAATCCTAGAATTTCTGATATTATTTATAGGAAGAGTGTAAACAGCTCATAGGTACATTAAACGTTCAACAATTTTTACCTACTCCTCCTCAATTGAATTACCATTTTCAACAACAATACATTTATAATATTACTTAATATCTAAATATTCACATATACCTAATAGGTTTGCATTTTCTATAAATAATAAATTAATGATCAGAATCCGCACATTTGCGCGCACTAAATCACGTCTCGGAGAGAAAATCGGACGAAAACTGATTCCACAATTATTTATTAGAGCTTCCGTCGCGTAATATATTTCCAGGAAAATTATTTGCTAAATATACCCGAGTGGGCGCACTCGTATTCGCACTAGGCACGACTCTCGCACGAAGCACGCTTCCATTCATGAATCAACTTCAACGTTACCTAACCGAGTCCTCCGCAACTAAAACAAACAAGCCACACGAGTTATTAATAAGAGTTGTGAGTTCAATGATTTCGAGAGCTGCATTCACATTCGCGCGGATTTATGGCTCCCTCATTATAATGTTCGATGCAAATTAGTGACAACGATAACTTGCGCTGCGTATTGTATAACAATTCGATATCGATCGCCAGCTGATTGTGGCGGAAATGAATAACAATTTACAAGTCTAGCAGACTCCTACGCCAAAACTTTAATTTAGGGCGTCATTGAGCATGTTTTTCCTCTATTGCCAATCGTGGAAATTTAAATAAATTTAAAAAAGATCGTGTTAGCCCGATATTGATCTATTAAGTTTTAAAACTAGGTATCTATATTATACGAGGCCTACAACTTTAGAAACCTTTTCTTGTAACTTTACTATATTCACATTATCCATCAAGTCTACCAACTAATGATTTTGACTTGTTGATGCGAAATATTAGATGTGAACGAAGTTTACCTCATTAGACATAACTTTATAAGAACCAAACAAAACTTTAACAAAGGCTTCACAAAACATAACACAATAAGGAACTTATCTCAGAATAGATTAAATACAAACTCAGAGAATTCTCAATTTACGTCTTTGGCTTCACATTTATGGTCTAATTAGGCGGGGAAGCAATAAAAAGTGGCGTGGTGGCGAAGAGTAATATTTTCTACGACATAACGACGAGCTTCGAAGACAGCAACTCCTAAATCTTGCTTCATTAAAACATTCGCCCTTTATGAAAGACATCAGTGGTAATTTTATTCCTTGTCTTGAACTAAACTCGGAGGGCGGAAATTGGCAGAACCGAGCAACGCCATTGTTACACATTTCGTTTTAAATCGAGGGGCTTTCTTAAATTTACACCCATGACTTGCATTACAAGTTCGCGGGGGAGACCCCGGAGGGTTGAACGCCACTAAAACTGTGCTTACTAATTCTGTGTTTTTGAACACCACTTTAAAGTGTAAGTTTTTCTTTGCGGAAACATTTTAATATATTACATTTGCTACTAAAATAAATATTAAAAAGGGAAGGGGTTAACCCCTCTATTTCTAAAGGGTTTTATAACAAGATTTGTGCTTGAAAATACTTTTTTAACTTTCAAAGGATTTAGCTTAAGATATTTTTCCTTAAAAATATCTGCTTTGGGACAGCGTGGGGTAGTCCACCTACTCCGAACATGTCATGTGAGACCCTTGGCCTTGCAACTGGATAAAATTCAGAAAACCCTATCAGGTATACAAGTCAATAAAACAAATGGTAGTATTGAAACAGCCTGAAGAGCCTGTTACAATTCTCCCTTTCATGTAGATGAGAACTGTTCGTAGCGGGACATAAAAAAGTTCGCAACCAATACACTTTATGGGCCCGTTACATTGCTTCACAATGGACCCATTTTAATGACAATTGCCACATTTCCAACAAAACGTTACTCACTTGTGTGCACGGAAACGAACCACAAGTCTCTCGTTAGTACACAATTGTTGCTATTTTAACGTTACCCGTTTTTATTTTTTAAGCTTCACCTAGATGTCAAACTTCTATGCCAGTGTCCAAAACGTTCGTGGAATTTCGCTAAAAGCTGATATCCTGTTCAGGATCGTCGAACTAGAGAAACATTTGATAGATTAGTCCGATGAAAAATTCCATGCACGCAACATCCTTAATCTATAAAAATAATGTTAGTAACTTGAGGTAATTTCTTAAAACATTATCTACCTTCCTAATCTTCGTCGAGAAACAACGGCGTTTGTAACCTAAAGATGGGTAGGTAGGTACATATCACGGGCGATATCGATTAGCCGTTGGGTCTCTGAGGACCGGGCGCGGTAGCCCGTCACAATACTATCCTATTGTGACGGGCTACTGCTGAGCCTACGAGCATGTGCTACGAGCTCTATTAAAATAAATTATTCCAATCAATGTCTAATATGAAATTCCTCATTTACTAAAACCAATTTTAAACCATTTATCACAAGTTTAAAGAACAAAGTATCTGCATTCTGATCTGCAAGTTCCGACAATTACCTGCCTTACGGACCTACCTTATTAAAAACCGTTATACATTCCAACAAATGACATCTTAGCGAAAGCTTTAAAGATCATAATAATATACCCACTCAGTAAACTTGTATTTAAATAGTAATTTACATACATACAAAGCTCTTGCGGTTCTTATGCGTGCAATTACTGTTAGAATACGCAGCATAAATAAACATCGACAGATAAGTATTGTTGCTGCAAAAACCAGACCTTGAACAGGATTCTGCAGCGGTCGATCATCGGAGCGATCATTTTAGAACTAAAAGCACAAAGACTCACCTCCGCAGACCTATATTTAAGGGCGCGATGCAATAAAAGCACATCGCTGTCCGGTCCATTCCCGCACGACTGTGCAAGATAAATGGACGGTACGGAGCGGCCGAGCCCAAGGAGACGCGTTCTCACGGCCCGTGCCTGCATTTTATTCTTTTTTGTTTCATCTGGTTTCCGAGTTAGAGGTCGACGAAGCCCGTTTCGAAACTAGAAGTGACCGCTGCACGCGCGATTACCGCGATAAAAACTGTACGACAACGGCATGCCTTCGACAGCTAACGAGTTCCTTCTGCTACCTGCAGCGAATCCACGCTCGGTCGCACGCACACCCATCGCACCTTCAATTGTTTTTGTAATGCTTGCGACATCGATATTGATTAACTGTTGTTATTCCAACATCTATAAAACGAGACTGAATGGGTTTTCGCCACATGACAGTTGTATGAACTGGTTATGAACCTCCGCGATAATTACACGCGGCTCTCTCGCTGCGCAACACCTCACCTCATTATTTACCGCTTCATTAAGAGCTCACTCACGACGAGCGGCTGTCAAAATCCCACCGAACACCCGTCCGTCTACGCTTGAAATATCGCGGTATTGTCCTACAATAGTGACTGTCGTCGGCTTCGTTAATTGTCTCACCCATTCCTCTCCTTTCCGAGATCTCCTTTATAATACGACTCCTACTCGTGAAATAGAATGCTCATTTCCGTTCCGAAACTGAAAACCGTATACAGTCATATTGTGCAACACAACATTGCCCCACCACACAATTTCCTTGAACAAAAACAAAATGATCGTTCTGCTCATTTCGGTAACGCGCGGAAATGATGCGCTTTGACCGATAATGATACGTGCACGATATTATAAAACATAAAAACGTAATGATGATGGATTTAACGAAATCAATTTCATGTACCGTTACAAATGGACGGCTGCCATTAAACGCAAGCATATCCAAGACGTGTAAACTTTGTGATTTTCGTCATAGGTTTATTACGACTATTACCGTTACATAATATTGTTATTGGTCCACATTAAATCATAAGTACTTACTTTGTGTCCGTATTGGAGCAGCGTGTTTTTTCCTCTGATACTGTTTAGGGGAGAAGCTCACATCTTACTTTTTGTGGAAAACAATAACAAGATTATATAGAATTGCGTGCCTAATTGAATCCTCAAAGAGTTGTTCAATTTAAATACAACTGTTGCATTTTGCACGATCATTAATAAGAAAGGCGTAACAAGCTAAGCTAACGTGTAAGCACCCTTCTGAAGCCCACGACGCGACGCCGCCCGCGGTGGCAAGAGCCGCTCAACAGACTCTCGGGGCTCTTCTTCGAACGACGTCTGCCAACAAATGGTATACAATTGAAGGACTAGTGATGCTCTCAAACTTTTTATATGTATTTTAGATTCGATTGTTCTTCTTTAAAAGTACAATCGGATCTTACATGAATCGCAATTTTCATTTATTTATGTTAAATAGGCACGTAACGCCGTGTTCGTAATCTCTTGAAACAATTAATCAAGTACTCACATTCCTTGGTTCTTTAGGTGTTATCGTGGGACAGATCAATTTATGGTGACTATCTCAGCCCTCAGGAATAGATACTAAAGTAAGAAATCCTAACACCTTAGAAAGCGACAATTAAATAACAACAACGACATTAAACCTCGAATTAGTCTAAAATGTTCATACATTTTATGCAAAAGTAAGTTATTCTCTATTAATATAAATTGATATAGATCAATACGGAGGGATCGAATCGTGCTTTATTGCAGAGTGTTGCAAATTTAAAACACGTTACAATATTATAATGTTTGCAAAATCGGTACTCGCTATGCAAATATTTCGCAAACACAATTGACTTTTTAAAACGTTCAAGAGTCGAACTCTGTGCACCGCTATTGTGATTTCTGTACACGATTTAATGAATTCGCTCTTCCACCGAACGATCCTCGGGCTACATTCAAAGGAAAATTACAGTCAAGAGGATCCTCGAAACAAACCCTTTAAGAGTCACGCTTCGTTCTCGCTAAACTCGGTCCAATTATTTCGACTTTTTTTCACTTATTTTAAAACTAGAGCTCCATTATATCGACGGCAGTTGGTGGACGCTCCGGTTCATTGCGCCATATGGTGTTATTTCAATCTTTAAAACTTGCGACAGAGAACTTCGCCTAATTGATTAATGTTCGTGAGGCGGACATGTTTAAACGCTCCGACCATCTTTTTTTGTCGAAAATTCTTGATAATGATACGTTTTGATTGTCTAAAAAGGACCACAGTATAACGGCCGCCATATGGTGTGGAGCGCAGATTCGCTGCGCAACAGTTGGCGCTTCGAACCCACCAATTAAGTGATTTCTACCTGTGATTATTTTGAATCTCTTTCGGATATTATAAAAAATCTGATACCTTATTCGTTACGCCTTTAAGCAAGGTTAATTCAAAACATAAATCTATAAATCTTTTGGTGCTTGTAATTAATTATTATCATCATAATACAACATAATTATACGTCGATCTTTACATATAATAAAAGTAAGCAGTAGGTTTTGGACTTTACGTTTAAAATTTTACATAATTTATATATTTTCTTTGATGTACAATAAGGCGTATTTTATTGTATGGTTTCTTCAAAATGATTCTGACACTAAACGAAACTCAGGGCAGAAATCAATTAGGTACGAGTACTTCCTCATAACAGTAAGAGTTTGTAAATTTCTAACCTCGCAATTCTATTTCAGATTGGCGGGTGCTGGCATGCCGAGTGGCATGGGCGGCGGCACGCTGGGCGGGCACTGCCAGCTCGCGAACCAGCCGCTGGTGATGCCGGTGTTCCCCCTGCGGGCCAACCAGCCGAGCCCCGTGCCCGTGTACTCGCCCTCCCGGTTCCACATAGACAAGCGGTGCCAGCATCGCTGTACGTGGAAATGCCTCGCCATAGCCATGATCTGCCTCTGCGTCGTCCTAGCGGCCATGCTCGCCTACTTTATAGGTACGATCAGAATATTTTATTAAGTAGGTATCTATCTATACAACAGAACTAGCAAACAGGTGGACACATCAACCAATGGGAGTATAGACCAACACACTCTCTAGGTGTTGTGATACTTGCTAGGTATTGTGATACTTGTAGACTCTAGGGTATAAGCTGAGTAAGGGCGATCACTTACCACAAAAGGTTCGCCAGTTCGCCAGTTTGTCTGGATTTATTTAAGAACAAAAATATTTTCTAAATTCTGAAGAGTAGTATAAAATACTCGTAGGACAAAAAATGTACCCTAAAATAAATTTTATCCATGAAAACTTAATTGATGACTCAATTGCTCAATTGCATCTAAAAGCGAGCAATATACGAATATGATTCTGTTATTTGTAGCAAGATATTACAGATGCATTTCGTGAAAATACCTACTGCTACCCGCTGCTACCCCTAAACGTGTTGTTTAACTGGTAGGCTCTTATATGTGTCGAGGTGGGAGGTGAAGTTATCATATACACGGATTAAAAGATTACGCATCCTCTTATAAATAAGACCTCTTCTGGTTCTGTTTGAGGTAGAATGAACAATTGTCATGAAACAACTCTGTTATAAAAATACAAAACATAGAGCATCTGACGCTAAATACCGTAATCTAATTGTACCCATAATAAACATTGACAGCCACATGATTACTTGGGGAAGAACAACTATAATGCATTTACATTATTTACAAAATTAAATCATGAAAATATTCATACCTAGCTATGAACTTTATATTGATAAGGTATTTTTATCGTGCCCATAGAATAATACTCGTAATATGGACACTCCCAATAACCTATGACTCTATCCATTAAATTTAACTTAAAAATAATTTGAACATTGACTTTTCTTTACCAAACTTAAAAATACTATCAATATATCATTGTTTACTCGCGACGGGGAGTCCGAATCGCTCGTTAAGACAATATTTTTATTAACTTGCTCGGAATGTCGATTAAATTATTCATAACATAACTCTCTTAAATCATTAGTATGTTAGTGCGGTCTTTCTTTGAATTGTTAGACTATGTAACCTTGTCAGCATTCTTACCTGTACGTTAAAAGCAATAATCGTTTCAAAACAATTTTTAATCGCGATTTTCGTCCTATTTTTATAGAAAATGTAATACCACTATCGTTTCCTTTAAATCTCACGGCCTGGAGCAATCTAAGACTCTCCTCCAATGAGGGATGGATTAAATCTCTTCTGATTGGAAATTTATCCAAGCGGGCCCCTTTACGTGGGATTATTGATAAAAATACCTTTGGGTACGCTAGTACTATTATCTGTTCTGTTCTTTGGGCTACAATCAGTACTAGTACGATAGTGGGGTGTACATAGTACACGGTAGAAAAATTATGTTGATAAAATTTTGTAAACGAAACAAAAATTATATTATATTATGTTCACATGTTCACACTCACATGCTTATCAAGAATATTTTCATGCATAAAATCTACATATTAATTATGAATATTACACAAAGTGATGATGAATAAATCAGGAGCAAACATTTACGGGTACGTCCTCTTCTAAGCGAAGAGTCTGAAGACTAATGAAATTCGAATATCCACTTCTCGATGTAAATGACTTGATCAAACATCGCTGTTGCAGTGGAACAGACGTAAACCATTAGTCTTTCATCATTCTTTGTTTAGATCTCGCAAGCGGTGTTCACAGAGAGCTCTATAAAAAACAAAACAAACATCAGAAAAATATAAATGATGCGCCTAACCCAAGGCAACGCGGTGCGTGCCCCCGGCCTCCGCTCCTGTGTTAGCGTGGTTATAAATTATCCCGCACTTCTACGTCCTATACCATTTTATTATGGATACATCAGCCGATAGAAATCTCGACCTATCTGCGAAACCAGTAATCATACGTCGCGCCGACATTCAAGCACACGAATCTTAGAAAGAGTTAAGTACGGCATTTTGTAGAGATTGGTATCGTGTGCGTAGGTTTCTCAGAAGTTTGGTATCTACAAGATTTAAATCCCTATGTATTTAACTACGCATAAGCATACTATAGAAAACTAAATACCTACTCGTATTACACGTTTTGAGCCATCAAAATTAGTCGCATAATTATTTACCTATTTGTTATTTTCTCCAAGGCTAAAGGTTTTTCGTCCTTTACTTTCTAAATTGTCACCGAATGATCCGTGATGATATATTAGGTATATTTACTATAAAAGTATAAAAACAATTTCATCTAAAAATAAAAATAAATTCATAGGCCCTAGTTTCGCTCCGTCCATCATCAAAACCACAGTAAATACTTTTATTAGTCAAAACCTTTGCACGTACGACTCACTGTATTAAAAGTTAAATACAGTGTGTCACAATGAACGTTATAAAATATGACACCATTCATAGTGGTTATTTTTGACGTAGGTACACTCAATCAGCTGCGACTGATACTGAAACGATAAAGCCCAAACCGCAGACACATTTAAGATGGAGTGGAAATAGTATCAAAGTAGACGCCGGTCGCGGCCAGGCAGGGTGATAACTGCTTGTGACCTAGATTCGCTCGTGCATTTACCCCAAACAAAAATTACCATATGAATACGTTATAAGAAACGGGAGCGAATACATATTCTGATAAAATACCTACCTTTATTTTTCGCAGTGAAGGCTTGAATTTTAGGATAGGTACTAGTTGCCTATTTAATTATTTAGTAGTGAATAGAGCTTTAAAATTTGAATATTTTTAACATCAGTGTGTAGATACTGTTTTATTAATTAATGGCCCACTGTTGGCCCTTGGGTTTGGGTTGATGGAGTGGTGGATTTTTTTTTTCAAGTAATTAAAGTATTATTGTGACTTTTACTTAAGTATACAATATTTCCATGTATTGTATTTAAAAAAGAAATTTTGTTATATTTCCACGCATGTTATATTTTCAATTTATCAACAAATGAATTGAATGGGTTAGCTCAAAATTAAATATGCACGTTCGTGGTATTAAAACTTAACAATTTTGTTCCTTTGTGAATATTTTTATTGTGGCGAAGGAACGGTAACAAGTGTAACACCAGTCGACAAGTCACCATTGAGACCTCACGCGAATCTTAAATTACGTAACAGAGCTCTTTACCCTTTAAATAAAGAAATATAGCAGAAAAACAAAAACGTAGTTTGTCTTTATTTTACGATTCAAAGAATGAGGCTGTAATTTAATATTATTTTGCTTTTTGCTGATTTTGTTTTATACCCAAAAAGATACAAAACAACACACTTTAAAACAGCTGGTAATAATAAAGACGTGTGAGTTTCGAAACATACATCAAAAAATTAACAAAAGATGTTCACAAACGCATACCTGTTTGAAATGTCATTTTAATTTAACTTACTCCACGCTGTTTCAGCAACTGAATAGTGCGAACTCCCCTCTCCGATGTCCAACTTTCCTGTTGTCCGCTGGAGATTAAAATCAGACTTCATTTCATCAACAGCTTTTGTATAATTAGCCTTTTTCATCACGACTCATATTATTATTCCATCAACATGCCTACGGGTCTTTGTATATCAAAATTATCAGTGGAATTTGTAAATTATCGTCCTTTTCGAATTAGTGGATAAAAGAGATGAGGCGTATAAAAAAACAATTTCGCGGTATACCTTATATAGGTTGAAAGTCTTGAAATATATATATAAATACAGGTGCCACGTGCATATATAAAATTATAAATACAATAATGTAGAGCACATTTATAAAACGATCCTATTTGTTATCAATATTATTCGTTTTAGATACTTAGTTCTAAAATTCATGTATCTCATCGAATTTCAAATTGATTCAAATGACCCTTCTTACGAGTATGTACCGAAAACATTATTGTTTGTGGGTACTTTTTCGAGAGAAAGTTCCGCTATTAGGCAGTAAAATAAAAGGCAAGTGCTCGTCCCTTGCTTGAAAGCAATGCATTGAACCGGATCAATGTATGGTGTTCGAAGTCAACGAATCTTATCGTATCGGATCTGGCTTCATTTAGAATCCCATTAAATTATAGAGACCGTAGATAAGACGCGCATGTCGCATATGGATGCGGCGGTAACACGTCCACTTCAAAACGAATCACATATTTCTAATTGAATGACTTATACGCCTCCAAATGACCACATTTAGATTTCCGTCAGATATTTATAATCTAATGAGATACCGATAAACGATAAAATAATGATATTACAAAAATAAAAAGCTCTACCGAAACATTCTAACCTGATAGTAGGTAGTCATTTCCGATATCTGATGGTGTAAAAATACTTGTCTTGTGTATGAATTACATTACACAATGCTAGCATATAGCATTGTGTAATGTAATCATGTTTCTACTTTTGACACTTAACATTTTTAGTTTAAAATTATCTACACATATTGATAATAGTATCCTTATCGGCATTGCTGATATACCAGCATATCAACTCAATACCTTCTGTATAAAAATTAGGAAAATAATTTTTATTGAAGTGCTGTAGATATTAAAAATTGTTGACGGGGACGGTTTTAATCGTTTCTTCGAAAGTGATGCATTACATGCATTTTAATGTTTTTAATTACAACTAACAGATAGTTAAATAAATGTCATCAATTTAAAACCTGTAATTAGCATTAACAAGTACATTAAATTTTATACTAAACGGTATACAGTCACGCAAAGTTTGACCTGCATTAGGTATAGAATATGATACCAGCTTGTCTTAAATAAAATCCCCTTGTATCTAAACGAAAATCTTGAAAAATCTAAGCTCAAAAGTTGTTTTCTATACATTACTTTAGTCAGTTTAGACAATACTTATGGACCTTTGCAACAAATAAAAAAACTCATTAGTATTTTATCTTCTCTAATGATTGGGTTCAGAATACAATAAACTATTTGTCGTTACGCCTACGGGCGTTCCGGATGTGCAGTGAATAAAAAGCGGTTCTGTACTTTAATCCGACATAAATCTCCTACGACGGTAGTTTTACTACAGTAATGAAAAAATGTGTACCATCTGTTGCACCCTTCATTACTTACATACACGATGAATGGGGACGAATGCTGCAACATCAACTTTTTAATGTAATTGAAATTTGGATGCCCCAAATACTTTATTAAAACTCTCCCGTCCATAGTACAGTTAATTCGAATAACAAGTAGAAAATGCTTATGCAACGCAACATACCCAGCTACCAGCTACCTGCGTTTTAATTGACATAGCATAAACCAGCTATGTCAATTAAAACGCGCTAACTTGTTTTAGCTAAAAAATCTTGTTTATATTACCTACACGTATTTTCCCGTATAGTGGCGCGCTCACATTTCTATCTTTTTTTTAATAATTTAATTATCCCAGAAGGGACTTTCTTAACTCATCAAACTCGAGACGAGAATCAAATTTGCGTCGAGCTGGAATAGATTTGTTCCTGTCCACACTTCTTATAGAATAGGGCAACAAATAAGATCTCGACCCCCCAGTGGATCATATTTAAAAGAGAGAAGGAGACTATTATGATGTGTCGCGTATAATGGAAAGAGATAGGGTGACGTACACGAGGAACGGAAGATTTATCACGTGACTAATACCGAGCCAGTACGACGTCGCGTCGCTCTATCCCTCGGGACTCTATCAAACGAGTTTCGCTCCCCCATCCTACGATGCAATCTATGCTGAATCGTATTACAATAAATTGTATTAACTCGAAAAATAGTACAGATAGCAAACATCGTCCGTCTGCACACAATCGTTCCGTGCGCAGTTGATGCGACGGCGGCCAAGGCACCCTCCATTTCCTATTCTCGTCGGTTCTATGGCAAAATTTATAGATTTTACGAGGGATCATCGAAAGCCGCGATATGCCACATTGTTATATTTCATTTTTGTGGGCGGAAATTACGTCATCTGGTGCGCTTTTGTGTGTAGTTACAGATTTTATGGACATTTTAGGACTTTGGTACCTACCGCAATATTTATAATAAATACAGAAAGAAAGTCAATTTCAATTTAGAGACTATTTTATTTAGGCTTGATGTCAATTCGACTCTGGCTAAGCTGTAGGTACTTCTAAAGCAACTGAATATTATTTTTACGAATAAAATCTTCACAATGCATATCATTAAAACATGCATGCTACGTATTCCGTATCTCTATTTTGCAGCAGAGCTTTAAAAAATCAATATAACTTAAAATGCACTCCCCTGCATTGAATATAAATTAGCCACTTATCTATTGATCGGTGGCGATAAAGGTTATTGTCGTCAACTAGCGACCCTCAGCTCTTCGGAGTAAATTGTCCAATTTCGACACAGGACCAAATGGCGTCATCGCATCGATTCTTATCGTTAAATAAATCTTAACTATAAATTACTGCCGGATAAGGGATGAGGCAATCGCATTAAGCGCGCATAACACCTTATGCTTATTTAAAAAATGTACCTAACCAAACTTGTACCAAAAGCCTAAGCTTTTATTAAGACCTCAGATTAAGACAAAAATATAAGTAACGATGCATCGAATTATTTTAATTAAGCCTATGGCGACTGATTCGCTGCTATTCAAAGCATGAATGGTGACATCCAAAGCACGCCCCACGAAAATAAATTAAACAAACGTCTATCCTTCACAAAGCCCCTAAACCCGGTCGTTTGCAGACTTCTTACAAAACTAATAATATGTAGGTATGTCCGCAATAAATTCTCTTTGCATTACAATACCAATTCCGTTTGTTTACTCCCTTTCGAACTTTCAATTTGCCGATATATTGATAATGAATGTATAAATCCGAGTAAAAAATACAGAAATTTTTAACAGCCAATGTTTTACGTTAGTGTGACAAAAAATAGGTTCCCGGAGCCATTTAACGCGGCTCGTGCTTTTTGGGCGATCCGTAAAGAACCATCAAATTAGGTCGCGTAATGCAGCATTCAATAGATTGGGAGGTTGACGACTGTCGCATAATGGGCAGACAACGGCATTCCCGAGAGTAAGAAATGGTTGGGTGTAACTGAGCCACCTACGTGCTCGCGCGCTGCCCGGGCTTACCAGCGGAACCAATTGGTCCGTCACACTGCCACAAAATGCTCGTCGGCCGTGCTTTGGTTAATTAAAACTCGACAGGACGTCACGACACCTCCCTGCCCTACTCATGCGACACCGATGTCAAATTCCTAACAGACAAATCTCATTGTAACGCGCTCGTGATCTATCTCGCGATCGTCACTTTAGGCATAGCATTTTAAAGGTCAATCTATCGAATTTTAAATCGAAAATTTTACTAGACACCAATGTACTTTTTTTATGTATTTAAGTTCTTTTAAAGGTAGTAAACTAATTTCCCAATTTCATTGTTACAGCGTTATCGTCAATTAAAAGTAATATAGACAATTCTAACTGTATTTTGGTGCAAGATGTAAAAGCAGTAACGCATGCACAAGGAATGAGAGATGCCCTATCAACGTCATCACCATCAGATGGTAAGTATATTTTCGGCCCTTAAACATCAAAGCACGAGTATTTTGTTGTGTACTTATGGGAAAAAAATCTGTTCATAGAATCTATATCAACGTCATCGCTCGGCGGATGGTCAACTACAGCTGAAGCAGCACTAGAATCAGCAATAATACCCCAGCAAGCACAACAAGCAGCACCCCCGCCTTGGTCGCCAGCGCTGGAAGTGAGAGAATTCGACGAATTACACAGTGCTACAATACCTGCATATCAGTTCTGGAGTTCTGAATTCCGCAACAAACAACCCGCATACGTCAGTCTTAACTTCACGGTTCCTTGGGGCGCTAATTTTGCTGTTTATGGTAGACGCAACGTAGCCCCCAGCGTTACGCAGTACGATTTTGTTGAATTTATACGAGGCGGCAGAGTTGATCACAGACTTAGAAAGAGACGGAACTCTGAGTTACGAGATATTTACGAAAACAAGCTTAACGACTTTAATTCTTTATTGAGCACTATTAGCCCATTTCAGAGATGGAACCATACGATATACAAGAGATCTACTGATATGAGAGTAAATGTAAGCATATTACAGTATCTTGACACAGGTAGATGGTTCATATCGATATACAATGACGAACTGCAGCCACATAGCGTAGAGATGATAGTTGCGGAGGCCGAGGGAGTCACAAATTCTTGCCCCGACGATTGCTCTGGACATGGATCGTGTTATTTAGGAAAATGTGATTGTATGGATGGTTACGAAGGCCACGATTGTTCTAAAAGTAAGTATTATTTATTAAATCTCTAATCTAGATACAAGGTACGATTTTATATAATACGTTCCATATTTTAGGTGTTTGTCCGGTACTTTGTTCCGGGCATGGAGCATACGCCGGTGGTGTCTGCCATTGCTCTGAAGGATGGAAAGGTGCCGAGTGCGATGTACCAGCGCATGACTGTGAGCCTGCTGATTGTTCAGGGCGAGGGCAATGTATTGCTGGGCACTGTCATTGCAAACCTGGCTGGAAAGGGGAAAAATGTGACGAAGGTAACCTATTAATGAGAATAGTTATTTTATTCTTATGAATTATTTGCGTTGTGTTCCCTTGCAGATACTATGAATTAATCTTCTTTCAGAGGACTGTTTGGATCCGACATGCGGCAATCATGGATCATGTGTGCGTGGACGTTGCGTATGCCGTGCGGGCTGGCGTGGGGCTGCATGTAGCGAAAGAGATGCCCGAGTTCAGAGATGCTTACCTGCATGCTCCCAACGCGGTGTATACGATTTAGACGCGGGACGATGTGTCTGCGATCCACTTTACACCGGCGACGATTGCTCCCAAGGTAACAAAAGATAATATTATTTCAAAACTTTGTTAAAATTATATTGGCAACCCTAGTTAAAAGCTTTTGGTGTTTATAGTGGTTTGTTCATTGGACTGTGGCCCACACGGAGTGTGCGCAGAAGGCGTCTGTCGGTGTGACGAAGGCTGGACGGGCTCTTTGTGCGATCAGCGACCGTGTGACGCGCGCTGTCACGACCATGGACAGTGCAAGAACGGCACTTGCGTCTGTACACAAGGATGGAATGGAAGACATTGCACCCTACGTAAGTAACTATTTATACTTCAACAAAGGAACAACAAAACAGCCTACTGAAATGACACAGAAATGAACCGAAGAAATATGATTTAATATAATTTAATGCTTTGTTCTTCCAGCTGGCTGCCCCAACGGATGTACGCGACACGGACAATGTTTGTTAGAAGACGGTGTTTACCGTTGCTCGTGTGCTGACGGCTGGGCCGGTATCGACTGCTCCATCGCTCTCGAACTATCTTGTAGCGATAATGAGGATAATGATGAAGGTATTATTAAGGATATCGAAAATGTATCTGTTATTGTGTTGTTGTTATAAATGAGTTCCTCGTCATCTGACAATGTCACTACCATTTTGAAGATGGCATGACCGACTGCTCGGACTCGGAATGCTGCAGTCGTCCCGAATGCGCCGAGCACATTATGTGCTTGGCCTCCAACGATCCCGTGGAGGTGCTTCTTCGGAAGCAGCCTCCATCCGTCACCGCCTCCTTTTATCAACGTGTCAAGTTTTTGATCGAAGAAAACTCTGTCCAGAGCTACGCACACATGGACGAATATTCAGAAAGGTAGGTGATTTCTTATAGACATTTAGGGAAACAAACACCAAATCGCTTCATACGTGAAAGATATCGTATGAATTTTAGAATTTTTGTTATTTATTTTTAGAACGATATCTTTTACTTCATAGTATTAAGTAACGGCCTATGTTCGCACTATTAAAACAATCCGGTATATTTGCACCAAAACCGATAATAGATGCGTTCTTTCATCGCCTTATATATAAACGTAAGATTTGACCGATATTCATGATAACATGATCTATTTAGGGACTAGCACCTTTACCATTGTATTCCCGATCATCTTCCTGAACCTCTCCGAGGATTTGGTGTGGTTATTTTAATTTAATTAAAGTTAATGTTTTATAAATTACTTTTTGTTCTCATCTGGTGGAAGTGTTTTGATTTTCCTGTGTTTTCTCGAGTGTAATATATTGAGTTTTATTTGCTGCCCCGGCATGGTTTTGTTAACATCATTATTCACTTTGTTGTCATTTTTAATTTTTAATTTTTTTTTTCACACCAGATCCGATGTGTTGTGTATTGTCTAATGTTTATCCCTTGTGTGTGTCTAACCCTACCTGTTTGTCTAAACAAAACAAAAGCGTCTTATAATTAAACGATCTTTACAATCAATTAATTGCTCGAAAGCTTTCGTCCAGTTTTGTTTGTCTTCCTGACGGTAAAATGAATTGCTTAAAATAAGGTTTATAACAGACGACTCGAGTCATGACAGAAACCTTTCAAAATCAAGCCTTTAATAATTCATAAACATAATTAAGTAAAGTGACACATGGTACTTTCACGACCCGAGTCTAAAACCTAAATAAAAATATTTAATACTTATAGTCAAAAGTCGTACGTAATGATTTATTATCTGATATCTACGTCTATCTAAATAAGACAAAGCAAAACTGAATAAACTTAAGTAGTAAACCCACCTCGCTTTATATGCAAAAGTGCCTCAAAAGTTTGTTTGCATTAAAACACGAACCGCTTCACTATTTTATTTAAGTTAAAAAGTCTAGAGGGGTTATATTGCGTTCTGGCATTTGTTTCATTACACCTAAACAAACGTTGACGGAGTTCCCTCATGCGCTCTCATACAGCATGGTTCTTTCCTCCGTGTATCAACAACCTCATTATGTTAGTGCAACCTGCAATTAAAAAAACACATACTGTATTCTTCGTAAAATATGTTTTTCAAAATTGTGTTTCAAATTAATAATGTGAACGAATAGTGGTGAAGTTGTTCTAATGCAAACGGGCTTAGTATCTGAATCAGTACACGTATAAGCAAGTTTCGATGAGACATTTAAGCAAGTGTTAAAACGCAAAGTAACCAGTGTAGACGAGTGCGACCGACCGGCGGTGGCAAAGTTGGGGTGGGGTTGCACTGAGGGTTGTAGGTATCTGTGTAGTAATCTGTCCTGTCTTTCTGTGTCCCTGTGCCGCCGTGTGTCCGCCACTCCTAGCGAGTTCTGGAATTCCTTTACACCATGGTAAGTGTCAGTCAGCCCGCCCTCGCCCCTCAGTGTTCAGTATATGTTAACCTGTTCATTTTTGTTGCGAGTCCTGCATATGTGTGTGATGCCAACGCCCGCCGCTTGCCCACTAAACTGACAAGCGAACGGCGCTACCGATGCTTTTCACTTTTTGTTAACTCCTTTGTCTGTATTCGTTTCATTTTCTTTGTGTATGTAACATCTGTATGTCTGTCTTGAATGTGCCTTGTGGTTGCGACAAAATATCTAAATCTATCAACGTAAGCCACACGGCCCTCTATAAGTGGCACTCATTTTGAACCCATATTGTTGCCGCAGCCACAACCGTATTTTTTGTAATATTTATTGTTCTCGTCTACTGTGCTTATATTATAGCTCACATATACTATGGTATACGTTTGTTATACTTTTAAAACTTAGGAAAATCATTTACGCTTTCACGCAAAACGTTAAAACACATTTGAATAGGTTTAGGGCTTGTAAAATATACTATTCGAGACGCGTATATCGTAAATTTAAAATTGAAATTGCAAAAAACACGCAAAATTTAGCTTCAAATAAACTTACCCTTTTATGTGTTCCTTACCCTTTGTCTGCGTCTTTCATCTGTTTACCAACCCCCTTACCCCTCACCCAGCTCTCTATGTGTTTAAATCCTCATCCTGATGACTAACCAAAACACTACTTTTGAATGTGTACTTCATTATGATGGTAGCATTCTTTTCGACTTGTACATTGCAACCATTGCTTCCATCAACCGGTCATAACTACATCACCCATGACAATGTTAGCCATAATTATATTGAAATTGGTGCGAAGAAAATTATAAGCGAATATACATTTACCCATTCTTTATTTTTAGTGTGTACCTACTATAAGGTTCCATTGTGCCGTCTTTAAAATGTTTTGTTTCAGGATAACCCAAGAAAAAACTTCACAATATTTATAAATATAATGTTACTATTACATTCATTCTTTTTATCACACGTTTAATATGTATGTAACATTTATCGAACTATACTGGCTACTGCTGTAATTTATGTTAGTGTAACATTCACTAGACATGACATGACTGCAGTTTATAAAATTACTCAATAAAAAAGAAATTAGTGGCCATCTTCACTAAATCGACGAGAAATAATAAAAGTCTTTGGGAATTTTTAACGATTAATTTTATTTTTATGCTAAAACACTTCTAAAAGAAAACACATTTTACGTTAAGTAGTTCAAAAAAGGTTTGTTTTTCTTATGGATGTTTCCGACGAATGTTGCGAAATATTATTTGCACATCGATTTTAAAATCTTTATCTAATCTTTACAACTACTAATGGGATAGAAATACAAAAGGATTGCTCACTGTCACCGCTATAGTACTTACCTATCTTTAATTTAGTTAAGTAGTGACATAATAAAATAATCCTCTTTTTTTCAGATAATTTTTTTTTATTAAACTAAGATAAGCCAAAAGTAATACCAATATTAATGAAAACATATGGACTGCAAACTATATGTACGTTTCACAAAAAGAACGCTAATACATGTATTTGTGTGTATGTTTTAATATTTTTATACTTTCTTAAATCAAGGACTTTATTGTAAGTATTATTCTATGGTGCTGTCTTAATGACAATCGATGTAAAAGTTCTACATAGTATACAATATATAATTTATATTCAATTATATTGTTTAAATACCTACTGTATATTTTTATATAATATCTACGATTGATTCTATGGTACGTATATTGTATTTTTATACTGTTTTAAAGTAATGTCACATAATTTTAATATGCAGTACCTACCTACTTATATAACAAGAAATAAGTTCATGCACTCATATTAAATTATAAATATTTAAACCATTTACATACAGTACCTAATCCAAAACTTTACATAAAAACATGTAGTCGTACTACTTTTTCAGAGCTCAATTGCAATGCTTTTATAAAAGCTTTATTTTCAAAATTATTGTTACATTTAACGCGTATTTTAATTTTCTTGCACCAATTTCAATTATTTCCTTACGTGTGGGAATATATTATACAAAATATATTTGTGGCAGCTATTATACATGCATTTAATACTTACATACACATAACTAGGTAAATTTCTGTTGCATTTTAAAGATTTAATTACAATCGTAATACCTACTTAACAAATTTTATATCAGTAACAGTGTATGTATACCGAAATTTATCCTAGACATCTAGCTGATCCTAATAAGAGAATGTGCAATGCTGAAAACTTCTTATTTTTATTTTCATTTGTTTACTTACTTCACTCTTACCGAGTCTTATTTGCATATTTCAAATATAAGCACATACTTCGCTCGTTAAAAGACCGAAGAAGGCCTTAATGTAACATGGTTCATACGTAAAATGAAGAAAAAGATAATTCTTGAAATATATCATTAAATATATAAGTACTTTTAACATTCTCCATTGAAAATATACCATCATAAAGATAATTTAAAGGTTTGTCTCAAAATATCCCAAAATGCATATTATGTACAATTATAGTTAATTAAAATTAGTTCAAATCATTACAATAGTACTTATTTTATAAGAAATTTTTGTTTACGTTAATACCTAAAAAGCTTAGAAAAATGTGTGCACACTAAATTCACTAAAACTTTGTTTATTTAGATGGAATAAATATAAATAAAAATAATCTTATTGTATAGAGTCGTTTAAATTTTTTTCAATAATACGGAATATTGGTATTCGTACACTTTTGCTCGTTAAATTTACAACTTCGGTTTGTAGGTACCTACCTATTTTTAAACATTATAATATAATTTATATAACAGAATTTTTAAATCAACATTGTAGCTATAAATTGCTACCAAAAATATATGACTACATACATAGCATAAATACATACCAAACTTAGACCTTTAAAGCAATAATCCCTGCCATCTATGGCATTCTACGTATGAACCATGCTACCTGGTGTGCTGTGTGCTTGGGCTCGGTGCGTGAAGCTATAATAAAGTGCTATGTGCAGCCGCGTGTCCGTGATGCGGGGCCAGGTAGTCTCCCCCCAGGGTCTGGGTATCATCGGCATCCGGGTCTCCGTGGACCGCGAGGCCCGCTTCGGGTTCACTCTCACACGACAAGGAGGATGGTAAGTCTAAACTATTTTATTGGTGGTGGGTAAGATGTAATTAAGAATGATCTCGTTAGTTATTTCACTGTAAGTGTGCTCAAATCATATCACCAAAAATGTCATGTTGGTTCGATGTCACATAGTTAAAACACACGCATAGTTAAAACACGTTAAAATGAATACGTCGACAAGTACCTACATAATATAATTATGTCCTACTCGATTGTAGGTTAATGTTAAATGTTAAATATTTTTAATGTAATATCGATCGAAAAAAAATCGAAAAGAACTTTGTGGTGCGGTGCGTCACCTTTTCAATCCTAATTCCAAATTTTGTACTCGTAGGTGTAGGTGCCTTCCTTATAATATAGAATATTTAAGCTGTGAGTAGGAACTACTAGCAACTAAAATATTTTTTCTATATACGTATATCTATAATTTAATCTTTGGATACCTAATTGTAATAAAAATAAATACCGCGCAGAAATACCTCACCTCCCGTTCAATCATGACAAAGTAGCTCCAACCTACGCACACATAGCGTGCCTACCTCTTCAATTATCCGTACTTTCACGACAAGACACTAGGTAATCGTTCGGTATTTTCAGATCTCCAAAAATAACTATCACAGTTTACTTAGCCATAAACCTTCAATAACACTCATTAACACCCAATTAGTTACTATAATGAGTATTTAGCGACATTAAATCCCTCGGCGAAACATCAAATAAATAGAGGCTTAAATGACTGACGTGACTTAACTCGATTAGATTCGTACTCACGCACCATCATGCTACGCTATGGGCAAATTTTAGTTAACAATTTCACACAACAATGCGGTGTGAATATAATAAATCTACTGAGCTTTACATGCAATTACGTAAATTTATATTTGTTTTGTACGTTGACCTTTCCCTCCCAGTTAAGTTTACTAATTTATCGATACTAAGTTCCCAACTGCGGCCGTAGATAAACAGCCAGTCCAAAGAAGGGAACATAATTATATAACGCTGTAGTTCTAATTATTTTGTGTTAAGGAGCAAAGATATTGATTATATAATAATAATACTAGCTGACCAAGCAAACGTTGTTTTGCCATATAAGTTATCGCTAAAATGACTATTAAAAAATAGGGGTTGATGATAGAAGGGTGAAAATTTTGGATTGTAGTATTTTTAACACCAGATTATAAAAAAATAATATAAAAAAAATGTCTAAAAAATAAAAAATAAACGTTAGTGGTGGACAACCCGTATCACTTAGGCGTATGAAAAATAAATGGTAGCCGATTCTCAGACGTACTGAATTTCATAAAAATCGGTCAAGCCGTTTTGAAGGAGTATTGTAACTAAAACTGTGACATGAGAATTTCATATATAAGAAGAAGAAGATAATAAATTAATAATGTTAAATAACATCCATAATTTCTTGTAATAGTTGATGCAATTAAATTTATGGTTTAATTAATAATAGGGGTATCCTACGTCACAATACTCTAATATTTATACAGGGTAGGGTCTCCGTAACGTAGTAATTACGGAGACCCGACCCTGTAGTGGGTCATAAATGGATTACTGACAACTGTACCGAAATATACGGAACTCGAAAACGTAGTATCGTAGTAATCCCGATGCAAAAGTCATATGATAAGGTTCACTTCAATTTCACGATGGAACCCTAAACCTCGCCTAACGCACGTAAAGTCCCTTCAGAATCCATTAACGCGTAATAGGTAGCGTAACATTTACGTAATTACGTCGCCTCGCCGCCACTTTTACGATGTACTCACTTCAAAGGCGCCTGTGTAGATTTTTTGACCATATGGTATACTTATGGTTATGTACTTATTTTATATAGATTTCTATGTAAAGTCACCCTAAGGCCTTGGTCCACTGACCTCTTTAATATGGACATACAATACCCTTTGAAATGACAGTTCTGTAATGATTCCTATATTCGAAGCGCCGCTATGCGTGGGAAGAGAACTCCCATCTCTAATATTAGTTCCGTTCCCACCCACTTCTGTGATCACAGGCAATCAGCGCCAAAATGGCGAAAATCAAATCGCCTCACGATGGCCCGGCTTGTCGTAAGTCCAGCGTACTTGTA